>VWZF01004962.1:0-136204 GCA_013396755.1 Sclerurus mexicanus
CGAGGCGGGCAGGGATGTTCGGGCCAGGAAGGGTGGCTGTGAGGGGAGAGTATGGGCAGGTCGGGGTGGGGAGAGTGGCACATGCTCTGGCTGAAGTGTGTGCTGTTCCTGACGAAACGTGAAAAAGGCTGATTTGAGGCTCCGGGGAAGCTTGAACATCAGAAGGCCCTGAGTTATGCTTGGGTGCGAGTCCTGCCATGCTCTCCCATCTAATTGACTTAACAGCTTCAGGGTGTGTGGTGGCCCGTGCCAGTCAATGCAGACCGGGCTGTAAGAGCTTCCCCATGATATCCCTCATGGCTCTGTGAGTGTGGAGATGAGAGCAGGGAACTTTGCAGAGAAGGGTGCGTTTTACTGAGCCCATTGAAATTAAAGCATGACAAACGCAATAGTGCTGCACATAGTGTTTATTGGGATAAGGATGGCGAAGAAGAAGATGGAACACTAATGCTGTAGGTGGTTTGTTTTAGAAAATGACGGGAAGAGCCAGAGCTAGAGCCAGAGGAAGACCTCCCAGACAGGTGACTGCTCTTCCTGCTGTAGGAGCTGCACCTGTAAGTTGGTTTTCTTTTTAATGAGTGCAACCAGGATTTGAAATGTCATACCTGAGCTACTTCCTATCTTAATATCAGGCATATATGTTAAATGTTATATGTGTGTATGTATATATTATGTTAGATGTATAGTTAATAGAACTCTATTTTATTAAGAACACTTTTATGTCCTTACAAGCTCTTTAATATACATTAGTTAAATATATACATATATATAATAGAGGTAGGGGAAATAGATAAACGTTTTCACAGCCTGCTTTGTCCTGTGTGCTGCTCTGCAGAGGAGCAGCACATAATAGGCTTTTACTGCTGCTGATGCACATTGGGACAGAACATGGGTCTGGCAGGCATTCTGACCTGTTCCTCTTGGTTCTAATTTTAATATCAAGGACTTTCTGTTTATGCATTGGAACTAGTGTTTAGGGCTTGTTGTGCACGTATATGCACTGGTCAAGCTGTAACTTGAAAATAGCTGATAGTTCTGTGTTTGCAGCCATTGCCACGTACCTGGAAATTTTTTAAAGCAGTTCCTTAAATTTATTGGTTATTAATGATCATCTTTCATTTGAGCATATAGGTAGACTGGAGGAATGTTCCTAGTCATTTTGTCAGTGTCAGATAAATAGTGAGAGAAGGTAATTTACAGTTCTGTTTCTCAAACGGTGAAATTTGTCATGCATTAGCAGTAGCACTGATGCACCTCTTGAACCTGGAACAGAATTTATAAACCTGAGACCTGATTCCTTCAGACTTGGTCTCTGACTTGAACAGAATTGTTAACAGAAGTCATAAAGAGGTAACAGTGTCCTGCTCTAAAGGAAGAGGAAAGTAATAGAAATGATAAGGGTTAGATGCTTTATGTGGACTTTGGATACTGAGTGGAGAAAAGTCTGTTTTGGCATTTTCTTTCTATATAGGCTACCACTGTTCTGTCATGTAGACTCTGTGTATCTCTCTCCAAGAAGTTTAGTTCCAGAAGTGTTTCCAAAGGCATGTTGAAAAGAGGTTGTGGAATGAATAAGAGGGTTTATATTAAATGCTTGGAAAATGAGACTATTGACAGGTCTTACAAGGTGGAGAGTGTAAGAGCAAAGAGGCCTGCTTAGCTACTGATCTGAAATGAGAAGTCCATAAATTTTAGTTAGAGCTTAGAAAGAGAAGATTAGCAGTAACTACTAGTTAAATAAATATCAACTTAGGAAAAAATGCCTGAATGTCAGTATTTTTGAGTTTTAAGTGTAGAGTAATAACTGTTACTTAATATAGGAAAAAAGATTTAAACTTCTGTAACTCTTACAGTTGGGTATTTGAGCAGTCTCTTCTTAATGAGTCTTTTCCTGTGCTCTTGCAAGTAGTATGCTGTTTCTTCAGCTGCAGTAGAAAAGGTTGTTCCCAACTCTGGCAGGTTCCCCAGGCTCTGCCAAGTCAGCTGCCTCACCGTCGGCAGCCTCAGCAGCACGATGTTCCTCCACCACTGCTGGAAGAACCTGGAGGCCATGGGCGACTGAGGGGCTTTGAGAGTGTTCTGCCAGAGAGAAGGCCAGAAGGTCAGAGAGGCTGAAAAAGTTCATTGCCCAGAAGAGCATGTGTTTTGTAGAGAATGCAATTAAGACATTCTTTAGACTGTGTTTCTCTCTTTTCTTTTCAAAATGAGATTTACTACTAAGATTTGGAAATTTCATGGTATGTACCTTATGATAGTATTGTCATTCTAAGGTGCAGTATAACTGAACCAGGAATTTTGAAAACTACCTTCAGTGTTCTCCATCTGTACCATCTCCTCTGTCAAAATACTTGACACAATTAATTGCATGAATGCCAGTAGTAAATTTTGTTTTGATACTTCATTGTATTCTTGAATCTTAGGAAAGAAATTAAACTTTTTTACCTATTTCACATCACAGTGCATTTGGTGCCAACTGGAGCTAAAATGGATGATCTGTCCTCCCTGTATTTGCAGAAGAGATTATTGATTTGAAGGTTTTACATCTGGGTTTTTTTGGTCATCCTGCTGTGAGCTGTTCTATTTGGTTACTAGTTACCTGTCCATAAATTTTGGGAAGTTACTATGTGTTCCTTGAATTCTGTTTTAATCTGTTTCCTTCATAGCAAAAGCTGAAACTTAACAATTCGTGAGTTCTCTTAAATTTATATGTATGCCTTTCAAGATTAAATTGTATTTAATTCTAACTTGTATAATATATAATAGGGTAAATAATAAATATATTACTTGTTTGTGATTCTTTCTCCAATTTCAAAACAATAGGATTACGGGTTTCTTCAGGACTCCAGGATATGTCCCTAAGAGATAGGGGTGGTCGTCGTAGAGATTACCATGACCTGGGGGTAAATACTCGACAAGCCATGGTACACGTTCAGGAATCGAAAACTGGTATGTTTAGATTAGACTACAGACATATAAACGCAAGTGGAAATGAAAAACAGTTTTCTTTATTTCTGCTTTTGGTTTTCTGTAGAGAGCCAAGTGAAAAACCAAAATCTTTACTGTGTACTAGAAAAAGATAAAAGTTGCTCCTGATATCTGAATAGGAGCACTAAGATGACATGTCTGACAGCAGAGTACTTCAGACAGAAGTTTTGTAGCGTTTTGAATTGCAGCTGTTTGTTTAGACATATGTGATGATCGTTGTATGTTCCTCGTGTCTGCTTCTTCAAGCAGGACTCTTCAGGACTCTGTAGGTTTGCTTCTAGAAGTTGCAGTTTGTAACACGTTTCCTAGCCAAATTCATAAAGATCTCTAAATAAATATGGAATTTGAAACCTCTTCTCAAGAAACTTTGTAGTTTAAAGAAAAAGTGATGTGCTTCTTTTCTGGAGTTAAGATCATGCATATGGAAAGAAGTAAAGCAGGCTGTCATGATGGTCCTGCCTCCCTGCTACACTGCCATCCCTTCATCCTCTTTTGTGCTCAACAGTGCAGGTTCTATGATGATGATGGTTTTGTATTGCAAGTGTGAAACATCACATCATATAACAATGACTGTAGTCCACTCTTGCTTAATTGCATGATAACTGGAGCATACCACAGGCCCAGGAATGACAGGGGTTAGTTCTGCTCAAGTCACTTCGGGCCAGGAGCAGTGTAGTTGTTTTCAGTCTCACTTAGATTTCCTGTCTAGAACTATGCTGCTGCTAGTGCATGGATCACTGTGCTTTGTAGGCAGCTGTATTGCTGGCCTTCTGTTTTCCCTTCATAGCTGTGTACAGGTTACTAATCTAAATGCTTACCTCATGTGATGTGAAAATATTCCTGGTGACTGAAGGAGTTACAGAAAGCTCTAATGAGCAGATGAATGTCTCGTAACACTGTGCCATAGCTCACTGAGCTAGAACAGATGCAGGATGCAACTGACCTCTAATCTTTGAATGCCATCATTTTTAAAAATCTCTCAGAGCTGTTGAATCAATATAAGGTGGTAAAATTTTGTAACTACTAAGATGTTTGTCTCTCATTTTAGGTTTGTCAGGTAAAATGATAAAATTAACTACGAATCACTTTCGTTTGACATCTCGACCCCAGTGGGCTTTGTATCAGTACCATGTTTGCTATAGCCCTGAGATGGAATCACGCCGTCTTCGATCAGCTCTGCTCTTCCAGCATGAAGAGCACATTGGAAAGACCCATGCCTTTGATGGGTCAATATTATTTTTGCCAAAAAACCTAGGGAATAAGGTATGATACAAGATTGTAATTTTATTTTGACTTGCATTTTATGATGTTTCTTGTTTCTTACTAGCCAGGATGAAGTTAGGGAATTGATCTCCCACAAGCAATGTTTAGTTGGATTGAATATATTAGTATAAGCTAATTTCCTTGTGTAGAGAAATTTGGTAATGAACTTCTGGTTCTAATGCTTAGGTTCTGCAGGCTAGAATAGTCCTCTGCATGGAGGTGGATAGCATTTCATTTTCTTTCTACTTACATAATTTCATAACTTCTGTAAATTTTCATTCAGCATAATTGAAAGGGCAGATGAATTGAATGTATATGACAAAGTTTTGGTAGCTGGAGGGGTCTGGGGTGGCTCCTATGGGAAGGGGTCAGGATCTGCCCCATGTTGTACACAGTCATTTTCAGCCAGCTTCACAATGGGCACTTTGCAGTTCAAAGCTGAGCCTGTCAGCAAAGTTAATGGCACCCCTGTGTATTTAAAAAGAAGGGAAAAACCTAAGAAGAAAAGACCAGCAGAGAGAAAACACTATATACTGATGCTAACCCCTGCATCCTCCCCTCTGTCCCTTGTGCCACTCATTGCCTCACTAGAGGGACTGGATTTGGCCAGTGGTGTTCACAGAGGGGACAGAGGAGTCCAGAGTGAAGCTGAGTTTATAAAAAAGGAGAGGGGAAAGATGTTTTTATTATGTATTCTAATATTTTGTCTTTTTACCTTCCAGTACTTGAATCAGTAATTAAATGTATGTTAGTCGGCAGTATATTATTTCCTCAAGTTGAGTCTTTTTCCTGTCATGGTAATTGTTAAGTGATCTTCTTTACCTTCATGTTGAATTCAGCTGCTCTGGGGATAGCCTCCATTCTACTCCATTAGTCATCTTCACCCAAACGAGTGAAGCATTTCGAGTTGTAGTTTACAGTCCTAGTGGGAATTCAAATTCCTGTTTCACTTAGTCCTAAATTATTGCATTGATCTCAACGTCCAAGTCCAGTTTGATATTGATGGAGAAAAGTCCAGATACAGCTCTGTTTGCCTCTAGTTTTATTAACCTCATTTCACTTTTCAGGTTACTGAACTGCTTAGTAGGACTCGAAATGGGGACGATGTGAAGATAACAGTCACACTGACTAATGAGTTGCCACCTACTTCACCTACATGTCTGCAATTCTACAACATCATTTTTAGAAGGTTTGCTATACAAACTATGTCCTTAGAAGAAGTCATGCTGAAAATACATGACTTAAGTTTTTCCATTCCAAAGAATAGACTACAATAAATAAGTGTTACAAATGTAAATTTTTAAGCCTTTCTGGCTGCTGTTGCTGTGTGGCCAACCACTAGCAATATTTTAGTGTGCATGTGTGTATTTCTGGCTCATGTTAGTGTGAAATGAATTTATACCTTCTTCCCGAGCAAGCAGATTCTCACTGGAGTGCTGACTGTTGTAGGCAGATAATCCTCTCTCTATCCTGCTTTTGTGTCTGTGGGTTTGCCTCTTAAAGCAAATAATAGAGCAGGACCTTGAACTGGCAAGTTACTTTTTTTTGAGCTGTAGTATTTCCCCTTAACCTTGGTACCTGGACCATCTGGTTCATCTGAGATGTAGCTTGTTTGGACTGTTCCCTTCAGCCAGTTGGATAAGGGTTGGGTTGTATTGGAACTCACCTCACCTGTTTGTTAATGAGTGTCCATGACCTTTTTAATTTGAGTTTAATGAAAAGTTCATGTTTCATCTGGTCAGATGAATAAAAAATGAGGTTGTGCAGAGGAATGGGACCATGCATGGTGTGATGAACTGAATAATAATAATAATAATGCTAGCTGACATCCATATTTCAACTTCTAGAATTCTGAAGATGCTGAATTTGCAGCAGATTGGACGGAATTATTACAACCCTGGTGATCCAATCAGCATCCCTAATCACAGGTTTGGCAAAAATACTTAGGTTTAGGAGGGGTGCTGGGAGAAGGGTTGATATTTGGATACCACTTTTGTGATTTATCTTGTAATAAAACCATGCTTAAGTAACCTGGTTAATGGAAGAAACTGGACAATGTTCTGCTGCATAAACTGCTGGTCTTTTTCTCTTAAAAGTGTCTTGAATACCTAGACACTGTGTGAGGTATTTTAAGATTAATAGTATGAAATGGATTTCTTAGCTTTTGAGGCATGCTTTCTTTCACTTCAGTTTCACTGCATCATTCAATTAATCTTATTTTAAGCTGACTAAAGACAGTTACATGTCTAATATTTTTCATTTTGTTAACTTTTAAGAGCTTGTTTATATTTGGCTAATGGTTCCTTAGTGTCTTCATTGCTTTCTGGTGTCTGTGAAAGTGGACAGAAATAAGGGGTGAGAATAAAGATGGTTTAAAGCACGTTAAGATTTTGTATGTCCTCCTTTGACAGGTTGATGATATGGCCAGGCTTCACAAGTTCTATCCTCCAGTATGAGGAAAGCATTATGTTATGTGCAGATGTGAGCCATAAGGTTCTTCGTGGCGAGACAGTGTTGGATGTTATGCACAGTCTTCATTCCCAGGTTGGAGAGGAAAGATTTAGAGACGCCTGTGCTAAAGAGCTAATTGGTTTAATTGTTCTTACTAGGTAAGTCTCTTTGGACTCTGTCTCGAGAGATCTCTTTATGTTCCATGTCCTTAACTATACAATGAAGCATCAGAAAGCATGAAAATGCTGTCATTGTCAAATTGGCAAACTAATCCAGATGACAGTGTTTACAAAAGCAGAAAGCACATACTGGGTTAGTTCTGTTTTCTTTTGGTTTTATTGCAGTTCAGCTTTTGGTAGAATTGAGAGCCTATTACAACTGAAAACTTGAAGTTACTGCTCCTGATAGGAGCAAAACTTTGAACTTACCATGAGTATTGTGATTAACTATTTCATCCCACAGTTGCATTTCTTTCCTATTTAAGATTTAAACAAAAACTGATTAAATATTTATGTAGGTACAATAATAGAACATACAGAATTGATGATATCAACTGGGATAACAATCCAATGGGTACCTTTAGAAAATCAGATGGTTCTGAGATCAGTTTCTTGGAGTACTACAAAAAGGTACGGAGACTTACCTGTGTGTGTTGTGCTTTAACTTGGAATGTTGGAGCATTGTTATATGTTTGGTTATGATGCATGGATTTGTAATACAATATATTTTCTAGCCTGAGATCAGTAAGTAACCTATACAGCATGATTTGATAGGGGTAATCCATCCCAGGGAGTAGTTTGTCAGGCAAACATGTCAGGAGGGGTGCATGCATGAGCAAGGAGCTTTTTGGAAAGCCCAAAGGAAGCATGTGGCAGGTGGAAGCAGGGACAGGTAATCTGGGAGGAATACAGGTACGTTCTCACAGCATGCAGAAATGAGGTTAGGAAAGCCAGAGCTTTATTATGAGTAAACTAACACACGCTATGTATTTCTAATGCAGCAATATAATATAGAGATTGGTGATCCGAAGCAGCCTGTCCTGATCAGTCAGATGAAGAGGAATAGAGGGAACATGCAAGGATCTGTGGTTCTAATTCCAGAACTGTGCTCTCTAACAGGTACTGTTGTATTTTCTCATATCAAAGCATCTGTCAAACCATAATGCCTACTGAAACAGGTATTTTGACAGCAGCCTTTTGCCAAGTTCAGTAGAAATGTTTTGTTTGTGTAAATGTGAGTTTAGAAACAAGTTTTGTAGCTAAAAGATTTTAAGGCTGAGATGTTTGAAGGGTTTTGGTGTTGCATAGTTTCAGGTATGGTGTTGAACATTGGCACACCGATATCTTGTAGCCATTTTTGATGGTAGAATTTCTGTTGAAAAAGAGAAATTACTAGAAATGGATAATTTTGTAAGATACATAAATATGTATACTGCGCTGAGATACTCACTTTGCATTAGCAACACCTGTCCATCTCAGCACTGCTCTGTTTTGATTTGGAAATGTAAATGAAAAGCTGCATTCCTTGTGTAGTTTCCTCAAGTGCAAAAATCCAGAATCCTCTTTCTATGCAGATGGAAATGTAGAGCAACTGTAAACCTTGACTACTACTGCCACCACTTTCTGTGTCTGCAGTACATGTATCATTAATCTGTATGACTTCCAAGTTTAATTTTCATAGTCCTTAGTCTTAACTTTTACTCAAGAAAAGATTTTGCTGTTACCAGGATTAACTGACAAGATGAGGACTGACTTTAATATGATGAAGGACTTGGCAATTCATACACGGCTGCCCCCTGAGCAAAGGCAGTGGGAAGTTGGAAGACTTCTTAACTACATCCAAAGGTGTGCCACCTCAGTATTTTCTGTACCTCTGTGTTGTGAAAAATTTGGATAATTAACTTATTTCTTGCAACAAAACTTTGGAAATCTTACTGGTTTTAAAAAAAGAAAAGTCAGGAAGAATAAATTTCTTATGTTTTTAATTTAAATCTTATTTTTAAACAGAGATGACAATGTTCAGAAGGAACTTGAAAACTGGGGTTTAAGCTTTGATTATAAATCAGTGGCCTTTACAGGAAGAGTTGTTCAAGGAGAAAAGATCTTTCAATCAGGAAACATGGTAAATAATAAATCAACTTCTAAAATCTTCTGGATCTCTCACTGATGAAACAAGTTCTTAAGGAAGGAAATAGTACTTTTTGGTTGATAACTGAGGGATAATGAGCAAAAATGTTACACAGAAGTCTTTGTCTAAGCAGGAGACTTGCAAACCTCTTAAACTGTTGACAAGTTTTATTTAGAGACCCTTGAAGGAACTACATTACAATACTGTCTTCCTGGCAAAATAGTCTCTCTGTCCAAAGAAAGTCTTTTCAGATAAACTAGGAGCCTAGACATGTTTCTAACTAGTTTCCATTTATTAAAAAAGTACCAAGGCTATAAGATGAAAAGCCACTAATTATTTCAGTTTAGTAGACAGAACACAGACAGTATCTGGTTACTCAAGGTGAGGTGACCAGTATGAATAATCTAGATTGGAATTAAGTCATAGGTTGTCATAAAATATTAGATGTTTGCTCTCTATTAGAGATTTTTGTTTTGGATGGATGCTAGATGGCAAAGGGCATTCTGCACAGCTATACAGATCGAGATAACATTGTATTTTTTGATTCTGGCTATTTAAAAGTTCTGTTATATTCTTTATAGTAATACTTTTATTTTTCTCAAGCAGTAACAACTTAATCTGGGCAAAAATCAAAAGTATGTTTGCATAATTAGGAATGAAACATTTCAAGAGTATGATTTCTTTATAGGACTAGATAAAGCTTATTTTAAATTACTGACATGAGCAGTAAAGGAACAGATAAAAATGAAATCGTGTTCCAGGCAGAAGTGTTACAATCTGTTCTTGAAGTGTATCAGGAAGTAGTTATGGTATAGCTTGTTTGGTAGGGTGTTTATTTTTGTTTGTTTCTTTACCCTCTTTTCTTTGCAGTTTGATTACAATCCTCAGTCTGCTGACTGGACAAAGGAAACGAGGGGAGTTCCCTTAATCCGTGCTGTGCCCATGGACAACTGGCTATTAGTATACACACGGCGGAACTACGATGTGGCCAATACATTACTTCAGAGTCTGTTTAAGGTCACACCATCTATGGGAATCAGGATGAATAAGCCAAACATGTAAGGGTCTGTAGAAAGCTGATGGGAAAATCATTTTATACTTACTAAGATGTGTCTCTTCCCAAGCTTAGGCTGTTAAATGAGGAGATGTACTATGTCACGCTACTGAGTTGTGTAAGAACTTTAGTAACACAAAGTTGCCTTCAGTATAAAAATTGTTCAGTTTTCTCTTGTGACTGACTTCCCTACTCATACTTCTGTTTCTGAGAGCTTTTCACATGCTGAAACAGAAAAGTATTAGACAGTCATTGAGCAAAACCTTCTCAAGTAGAGTCATATTTATCAAAAGGAATATGTATTTTCTTGCTGACTTAAGACATATTCTATTTCTGATGTGTTCTTGTTGCAAATAGGCTCCTTTGAGTACCTGTGCTTGCCTTTAACTTTGAAGATTAAGAGGAATAACTCCCAGCTCAGGCTTCCAAATGCAATTAAATTCAAAATGTGTGAATATTTAATGTTGATTAATAGCTATAAATGTGACACAATACAGTAGTTATGTATAGTGGGTTTTTATGCTTTTGCATAAGTAGTTTCAATAGCTGTTTTTTTCTGAAGTTTCAGTAGGTGTTTTCTTTCTGTAAACATTTTTTCTTTCTTTTCAGGATTGAAGTAGATGACAGAACAGAAGCTTATTTAAGGGTTTTACAGCAGAGGGTTACCACTGACACAAACATAGTATGTATTTGAATCCATAATTTCAAATCATGTTAATCTCTGTAATTGGTGTTTTAAGACTTGTGGGATTTGTCCCCAGAAATGACTCTTGGCTCCTGAGAATCCACTATATGCCTAATGGTACTCCTGTTCAAACCCAAGAGTAATTATGGGTATCATTCTGGATAAAAGCCTTCATGCTTGGCTCTGATGTACAGACAATGAAACTTTATTGTTACATTTTTCATTGTGAACATGTGGGTATTTCTCTTAAGCATAAGAAACTTTTCCTAAAGAATTCTTAAATGCTGTATAAATCTTAAAATGCAGCTTCTTACGAAGATTTTTTTTTTCTTTAAAGGTAGTTTGTATTTTGTCTAGTTCCCGAAAGGATAAATATGATGCCATCAAGAAATACTTATGTACAGATTGTCCCATTCCAAGTCAATGTGTGCTTGCTCGCACTTTAAGCAAACCTCAGACTATTATGACTGTAGCAACAAAAATTGCCTTGCAAATGAACTGTAAAATGGGTGGAGAACTTTGGAGTGTTGAGATCCCAGTAAGTAACTAAATGATAACTTTTTTTATTGAGCTTTACTTAAAAAGCAAGCCTTTTCCCCCAATAAGTAAAATTAAGTATTCTATTTGTACTTTTTGTGTCTGACAAAATTTAAATATAACATAGGGAGACGTTTAATCCAAGATTTCAGTGCTTATGGTTTACTTAAGTATCCTGAAATCATACAGCTTGTGTCATGATCTTGTTACTCTATAGCACATCTTCATGTACTAACACGTGTTCTGTAATTATTCCTTTTAAGCTGAAGCAGGTAATGATTGTGGGGATTGATTGTTACCATGACAATATATCTGGAAGGCAGTCAGTGGCAGGATTTGTCTCTAGCCTGAATCAAACAATGACACGGTAAGATCTCAATGCCAAAGCGTAAAAAAAGAAAACAAAACCAAGAACCTTTCCCTTAACTGAAAAGTTCCTTGAATGTGATGGACCATCAGGAAAATATCCAAATCAGTTTGCAGTACATTGTTAGTAAGAAATACATTGTCAATTATTTTTTCCACTGCAACCCGTGAAGGAATAGCCTTGTCCTTCTTCCATAGTGCTTGGGAGAGAGGTCAAATGGTGGAGCCAGGCCTGGGATGAGTAGAGGGCATCAGGGTAACAGGCTCTCTTGCCTTTTGAGTTGACTTGACAGAAAGTTTTTTTGGTTTTTTTGATTGAGAGGAATTGACCCACAGCACCCTTAAAGACTAAGTGGTCATAGGCATTTTAAAAATAACTTCATTGAATCAAGCCTGGGAAATGCTTTGAAGGTCTTGTTTTATTTTGTTCTTCACAGGTGGTTCTCCCGCTGTGTTGTTCAAAGTCGTGGGCAAGAACTTGTGGATGGAATCAAAGCCTGCTTGCAAAGTAAGGGAAGGAGTTCTGCTCTTGTGGAGTCAGCTAAGGAATGACAATATAGCTTCCTCAAAACACACCTCCCCTGCTGCCTTGGGAGGCGTCACCAACTTGCACTTGCATAGAAACGGATTAAAAATACGGTTGTAAATATTGCTGGAAACTAATTAATAGCATTTTGTGTACAACCTTTCATTGATTCTCATATTTCTTTACAATAATGGAAAACTACTTATCAGTGAACTTCAAAGAATGTTTTAATGGAGTTGAATTTAAAAGAGGACAGCTCCCTGCTGGGAGGGAGGCCAGTGAAGCAGAATCTCTTTAGGTTTCCTGTGTCAGTACACAGGTAAACCAGAGTTCTTTTTGCAGGTAATACTTGTGTGGCATGATGCTTACTGGTTTCAGGTTACTGAAAGATTGAGTACCTTATAGTTTTCAAACTTACTGCTGTTTTTCAAGGAATTAAAATGCATTTTTGTTTTGGAATGAATTGTCTTTACAACTAGCAGCTTATATGTCTTTTTTTGTCTTTTTTCTTTTAAGCTGCTCTAAAAAGCTGGTCCAAGTGGAATAAGAGTTTGCCCTCTCGTATTTTTGTGTATCGTGATGGTGTTGGAGATGGCCAATTAAATACTTTGGTTAATTATGAAGTGCCTCAATTTCTGGATTGCTTGAAGAGTATGGGTACTGACTACAGGTAAATCTGTTTCCACTACCTCTCTTCTTTATACTGCAGGAGAAATACACACTGGAATACAAAAGAAGGTTATGGATGAACATTGTGTTGTCTTTCCATCCTTACTTATTTTTACTTGAGCTTGAGTAACTGCTTTTCTGATGATTGTTTACATGATTCCAGATACCTGACTTGTAGTATAATGTGGAAATTCCTACCACATGTACCACATGATTGTGCAACACACTGTATGCACATGTACTCTTCAAAGCATTCTTGATGGATATGGTATTTAGTACTTTTTTCCAACTGTTTGATCATAGCCTGATGAAGTTAAATATAAGTTGGATTGGTGAGAAATAGTATCAGTTGCATCTAAACTAAAAATCCAAATTTATGAAAAATGTCTTATTTAATCTAAACAACAAATTAATGGAGACTTATTTATGAAATTAATGCCCTGGAGGTCCAGTGAATCTATTCCTGAAGTACTCTTCGTGCAGTTTTTCAGGATAGTTTTGATTTTTTCCTTCTGTTTTAGGCCAGGACTTACTGTGATCGTTGTGAAGAAACGAGTGGGTGCCCGGTTCTTTGCAGAGGCTGGTGGAGGACTTAAAAACCCACCCCCTGGTACTGTTGTTGATACAGTGGTTACCAGACCAGAGTGGTAAGCTACTACAGAAGTAACACTTGATCCTTTTGCCAGCAGCCTGATAGTATAGGAAATATATCCAATATTAAATGGACTGTGGGATGAAGGAGAAAAAAATATTTCCACGCTTCTGTGCTTTTGAAAAGAAATCATAGTGAATTTTTAGATAAAAGAAATGGACAAGCCTACATTTTACAAATGTGCTATGCAGTGTTTTGTGGTTTCCAATATGCACTATTTGTATATATCAGAGTATTATATACACTTCCAAGTGCTGTGTGTTTCACTTTTTAGTGTTTTTCTGGTTTGATTTTTCAAGGCTTAGTTCTGAATGAGTGTATTGACAGGATTGCCCAGCTGTCCTTACTGAAAAACAGCCCTTTCTGTAACAGACCTTACTTTTCCTAAGGGTTTGCTAAAAGGGTTTGCTCTTCCTCTTACAGGTACGATTTCTTCATTGTGAGCCACACAGTGAAAAATGGCTGTGTTACACCCACTCATTACAATGTCATTTATGACACCAGCCAGCTGAAACCAGATCACTTGCAGAGGTTAACCTACAAACTCTGCCACATGTACTACAACTGGTCGGTAAGTGTTCCCTCTGGGAAATGATAATATTTTTCTTCTAAGATTGTGCATCTCTATGCAGTTACAACCCACAAGAAAGTAGAAACACGTATCCATCCATGCAGATCCAAAAAGCCTGCAGGTATGCCTCAGGACCCATAGTGGTTTGAGAACTAGATGCTTTATAATTACCTGATCTATCTGAATATTAAAGTAGTCTTTATTCTCACTATAAAATACTTGCTCAGTATTGCTCCCAAATTCTGTGTCGAAAGCAAACTTGAAACAATTATTTCTTACCTGCAGAAATACTTCCTACTCTGTGGAGATGGAACTGTGTTCCTCCACTTCCCTTGAGGCTTCTGTTGCATGCCAGTCAGCACACAGCCAGCTCGTGCCTGAGTGTGCTTCAGATTTGTCAGTTTAGCAATCATAAATAGCAGGCCTGACTTAACCCATGTCCCACTTTCTGCAAGACCCAGCATTGAATATAAACCTGTGTTAGAGTGTTCTTTGGAGTGAGGAGGGGAATGGAGTTGGGATGTTTGTGTTTTCTTCCATCTGTTCTTCTGTTATGCTTACAATGTATGTAATGTTATTTTCACAAATCAGCATAAACAACAGGGAACGTAAACTTTACTTGTATGTGTATTTTGGAATTCCAGGGGTCTCTGTTACAGTGAATGCATGCTTATTTAAATTACTTGAAAATAATTGCCTTTTTTTTCCTCTTTTGCAGGGTGTTATCAGAGTACCTGCTCCTTGCCAATATGCTCATAAACTGGCTTTCCTTGTTGGTCAGAGTATTCACAGAGAACCAAATCTAATGCTTTCAGACAGACTCTACTATCTTTGAAGTTGAGTTGCCAGCCAAATGAAACAGTGTAGTTGTTTTTCAGGGAATGTAGTTCTTTTTTCCAGAGAATGCAGAACTGTCTGGGGTTTTGGTTCAGTTTTGTTTTTTCTTAAAAGACATGTACACAGGATAATATGTGGAGTTATGCAACTTATTTTTGTTGTACCAGGGAAAAGCTTGACATAACTGATCCGCATTTTGAACAGGTCTCTGCTTGCTAGAATAACTATACAATTTTTATTCTTTTTGATACTTACTAATGTTTTTCTGTAATTCTTCATGAAAAATTATTGGTTGTTCTTATTTATATTTTGGGAAGTCTTGCACAGAATTACTTCTGGCATGTAAGATGGAGATTTATGCAGAACAAAATCCAAACTTTTCCAGCTAGCATGTTACACTTCTAATTTTCAAAATGCTTCAAAATTGTTGATTCTTTGTTTTTCTTGCCTGTTACAATGAGGGTAAAATTTTGTTTCCTAAACTGTTTCATGCCTTAAAAAGAGGCTGTCAGATGTTCTTGGTTATCGAGGCTTTGTTTGGGCCGCATAGTGATGCAAAAGCTGTGGAAGGGTTTTTAATAATTGCCATTGTAAGGGATTTGCAAACCAACTAGAAACTGTCTTGAGTCTCCCCAGGAGCAGAGGGGAGTGAAGTGGGGCTTTTTCACACTGGGTCAGCTGAGGAGGAAGTGCTGTGGGTGCCAGTGTTACATGATGGAGTGTCAAAAGCATCTGGAGTACCTTTGTTATCCAAGACTACAGTTTTCTCTCCACAGAAAGGGATGGCTTGAATGCTGTTGGGGCAGCTGTGAGACAGAATGGACTACCCTGTAGATGTGCTTTTTCTTAGTCTTTTAACTTCATGTTTGCTACACAGTGGGAGGAAATTGCTTTAGACAACTGCATTCATCACTGAAAGGAGCTAAACTTCTGGGCTGATACTATTTAACCACATGCTTGTTAAATGAGAAAAGGAGTAGCAGTGCACTGGTGTTTTTTGGTTGTGTACTTGCAAGCAATGGGAGTAGCCTTGGTTTGCTTTGCATGTCTGTGGTTTTCATTGGTAGCTGTTCAGCAGCAGCAGCTCAGTTTGTAAAGCAAGTAGCAGTTGTGGGGGAGAAAGTTGATTTCAGAGTTTTGCAATACCGGAGTCAAAATAGTGTACATTGAAAAATTGGGATTAGTGCTGGTTTTCTTAACTAATTTGTTGAGAACCTTGTTCCTTTTCTTTGTGAGATTTAAATAAAGTTGTTGCTCATTTGATTCTGTCTTATGTATTTGCTTATGTACTTCAGCACTGGGCTTTGGGAAGAGATGTGACAACTGCTAGAGTAGCTTTGCAGCCACTTTTTATCTCTGGAAAGCTCCTGCAGGCTTGCATGTAGATGAGCCTTTCTTTTTTCTACAGTGAACTTTTGCCCTTGACATGTTCTATAACTTGTATTTGGTTGATGTTTTTTTCATTTGTACTGAAGAGATGGAGAGGATATTTTTGGCAAAAAGTTTGGTGTTTCTGATGTAGCCTACCCTGTTCACTACGTAGTATTTTGTATTTCTTCCTGGTTACAAATCACTTATGTACTTCTGCTGCAGGTATTCATTCTGATCTGGTTTTTATCATTTGAGGTCAATAGAGAAGGACCTTGTTCAGCTGCAGAAAGGTAGGAAATGGTCACTGTGGGCTGTTCTTTCTCCACCTGGGTGCAGTGTTTGAACAGGTAACTCGCACCATGGCCATGTCAGTGGCTCTCTGGGCACCTGCTGTGTCTTACCAGGGGTGCCTGGGCTGGGAGAGAGGGAGGGAAGGCTGACAAAATAATCAAGCAGCTGATACAGTAGATTTATGAAACGTACTGCACTCTACAAAATATCAAATTATTTATTTATATAAAATATAATACACAACAATTGTACACATGCACACACCCACACAGTACTTTACCACAAATTTAGGCCAGTTATTTTCTTTAATTAAATGTTATAATCTAGCACACAGTATCTTACAGTAATTTACATTATTATCTGAAGACACAATGGGGAAGCTTTGATCATTCATTTATAAACCTTCCATAAATTACAAAAAGAAAGGCAGTCTGAAAAGTATGTATAAACAGTAAAAACAATTTACAAATGGACAAGAATTACAAAATAGTAACAGCCAATGACTGCCATCAGTGTGTACGATTGTTTGTCTTGATATGCCAATATCACAATTAAGATTTGATTAGAGCCTCTTGCAGCCTCCTTACTGGCTGCGGCTTGTGACTGCAACAGTTTGTCCTTTTTACTTTAGACATTACTTTATCTTGAATCTGACATCAGCAATATGAAAATGCCTTTTAACTTAGAACTGTAGCTCCACAGAAAAAAAAATATAATTAGGGAGTAAAGGGGTTTGGGTGTGTTGTTTCTTTTTTTTTCCCAGTAGCTTAGAACAGTGAACCAGGAACCCCAAAACTGGAGGTTGGATGGTTGAAACTGGGTGAGGTTCTGAATAACTTACACTGTATCTGATTTCAGCGCAGGGAAGATGTTGACAGGATAAATCAATACAAGGTTTTGGTTTGGTGGGCTGGGGGGAAAGAAGCAAAAACTAAAAAGAAAGCGTTTAGCACAGCACTTTCAAACTCCCAGGAGTGACATCAGACATTGAATGGAGTCAGTAACATAGTACTTGATCTTAAATTACCATGTTTTAGGGAAGATGAAGACAGTTGAATACACAGTACATACAAAGTATACGCTGTATATTTATTAGACAGTACAAATCATTGTGCATTAATAAGGCAAAACATCAAGGCTGATTAAACTAGGAGTTTCAAGACCATTTTTTGTTAATGATTAGATACAGTGGGATGATCTCTCTGAACTAGGAATCAAGGAACAGAGTTTTCTCCCCACCACTCATGGTTAAAGGAGGCTAAAGGCTGAGATTTTTCCAATGGAGTTGCAGGTGGTAAGTTGGCTTCACATAAAACCATGTTCTTCTGGTCTTAATCCCACAAAATTTTTTTAATTTTTAAAAAAGTTTTTGGAACAACAAATCCACTTCTTTTTTTCTTGCTGTTTTGATTAAGCAATTCACATGATTCTATTGGTGTCAGAGTTAAAAATGCAAAGGTTTGGTAAAGTTGTACTGCATAGTCATGAAAGCCCTAGTTTTGACTTTAAAAAAAAAATATAAAATACACAGACTGGAAGCTTTACAAGTTGTCCAGGAGCACATGAATCATTTCACTGCACCAAGCTTTTTCAGTAGTTTCTTGCCTTTGGAAAGCAGCCCCTTTTTCTTTTTCGAGGACATATCCCTGCCTCTCCCGGGACTACCAGAACCCATAGGTGACGTAGGTGACCCAGAATGGAGATGAACTGTGGGGGATGGTGCTCTCCGTGATGTACCTGTATTCTCAGGAGGAACCTATTAGGTACATTGTTATAATTTATTGAATGTTTGAAAGCTTCAAAGCTATTAGCATAAAGAAAGTTGGTAACATCGCTTTGTCCCATTACCCACTTAAGCAAAAGGGCTGGTTCCTTTCTTCTCTGTGGCTTAAAATACTGCATGGGCTTATGGAAAATACATAAATTTAGAGAAAAACATTGCAGACAATAGAAAACCTGCCAACAGAGCCCCGTTTTGGTTACACCTTTTTAAAGGAAAAGTTGGATAAACTTGTTTTGCCATAATTCTGGCCAAAAAAGCCACAAAACTGGCTTCGGTTTTGCATTTCAGTACTCTGGTAGTACTAAAATGGAGAGGGATACTATTAGCTATAGATTTAAGAAAAATAAATGTGTTAATTACTACAGATTAGCAATCTATAGAAGCCAAACTCTTTTCAGAATAAATTACTTAAAATGCTACATGATCACTTACTTTTTAATGTCCTTTAAATGCCTTTTGTTTAAAATTGGCTACCAAACTTTATGTACAGATTAGAGAAGATGGCACACTGGCTTAAAAAAAAAAAAGAAAAATAAAAGAAAAGGAAAAAGGAAAAGCTAAAATGAACCTTAATTGCAATCAAAGAAAGCTTAAAGACCCTGACTGCTTGATGTGTATGCTGCAGCTATGAGGTTGTTAGATGACAGCATTCCTAAATATTTTGAGCAGCTATTTTTTTTTTCAATCATCAAAAGCACTTGGATGAAAATGCTAAAATTGCTTATACTCAGCCTATCCTAACTACAGTGCCCAGCTGGCAAAATGTGTTACTATCAATTAAGATGATATTTTCATAGTAGAATCCATGCTGGAGGGAGTCCTGCTAGCTTGTAGTTAAAACATCAGCAATTTACTGGCTTGCTGTGCAACAGTGAGTTAAGCAAAGGGGCTTCAAGCCTACTTTGATTTGAAATCAAGGTCTAATTCTAATGAAAAAGAAAACCAAAACAACTTGGTAAAGCACCCCAACGTACACCTGAAGATACCATATATTGAGTCTAATGCATTCATTCAGTGAGCTGCATGTTTCAGGTCAAGACTTCTATTGCATTGGTAAACCAAACAGTTGCTAATATTTCAAATGTCCACTTTCTAGGAAAAATCCCAGTAAATTGTACCATACGAAGGGATTTTTTTTCAGAAGTGTTGAATAGTTGGTCTTAGGCAAACTGGGGTATAATCGATTATGGAAAACACATTTTAAGGCAGACAATTTAAGTAGCTCTGTTTGAGTGTAATGAGTTTCAAAACCAACTATACCCTTGTAAACTACCGTGCGTTTCAGCTTACGCTGCACTTGGCTGTTCTGTAAGGGTTGAAGCTGTTGTGCTTTTCTCTTGCCACACAGGAGCTTGGAATTTTTAGATCCCAGGTTGGCTAACAATGCAATATGCAGCTTTGTTTGTAGGGTAGTTAGACATCAAACTCTCCTTTCTATGTAAACATAAACATTGAGCTTGTGAAGAAATATGTTCCAAACGCTGACCTTCATAAAGTGAGGTCTAATTGACTTCTAAGGATTCCTCTTTAAAGGATTTGTCTCCTAAAAAAACCTAAATTGACTAGATACAGTAAAAGCATACGGCTCTTCTGTGGCCAAGGGTTTTGGAGACATATTTCTTTCCTTTTCCCCCACAATTAAGTTTCAAGACTTGCATTAGATAGCCAGGTAGCTTTAATTGAAATCTCTATTGGTATCTTCAGTTGCTCACTTACGTGAAGGCTACATTGCCTTATTAAGGTGTGAAATGAACACTCTTCTTCTGTTTCCAAGCAGATGAGCAAAGAAATAAAAATATATATAAAATATATAATATATAAAAGTATTGCAGTGATGAAACAAAACCAAAAATGAGATACTCTAAACATGATCAATCTTTCATAAGAGAGAAGTCTGAGCAATTAACTAATGCCAGTTGGAACAGGAAGTCATAAGGATTAAAAGACGAGCACTGTCAGTCAATCAGCTGCAGTTACAGTTTGTATTTAGAGGAACACTGGTACCAGTCTTTTGTCCACAAGAGCTTTTTGTAGTAAAAGCAGTTTAGAAGCTTTAGGAAGAAACTATCACCAGGGAAGAGCTGCTTAAATTCGAATTATAATGGAAGGTACTGTAATGACTGCAATCAACGAGTCAATTCAGTTTCTCCATTTACAAATGTAACGAGCTAGCGAAGGCTAAAGTCACTTTTCCTTATGTTTTATTTTATATATTTGAAAGTTAATTTTAAATGGACAAATGAATTTAAAATGTTAAAAGTAAACGTCTGAACTATAGATGAGACAGGATGGAATGGAAAATAAAAATTTAAGTTTTTCTTATTCGGTTGCTTACCCTTTTTGCTTTTGAACGCATCGGTGTGTCGTGAACGTAGCGCGAGGGTGCATCGGATAGAAAGACTTCAACATCATCAGGCACTTCTTCAAGAAAGTTGGAAGGAACCAGCCCCTTTTGTCCGTTAAGTTCACCCTGCAACACGATGAAAATTTAATGAATGTTTCAGTTAAAGCAAATGTAGGTTCTCAAGAAGGTAAGGAACTACTTTTGCCTATTTCAAAGCTGTTGAAGAAGAGGAAATACCCATCTAAGGCCACTGGGGACATGACCCAAACCCTTTTCCCCCCAGGATGTCATTTAGCAAGTGGTGCTGGTGAAGTTGCTCTAGCAGGTTGTAGAAGTTTGTAGTGACCAAGCAGAACGCAACTTACATAGTAAAATCCATCTTCATCAATATCACCAAAGACTGTGATAATGTCCCCAGTGCAGAATGTCAGCTCGGCCTGCAGGAAAGGGACAGGGTGTTAGGCAAAGGTTACCTTTTCCTTTATTAATAGTAAATCCTCTAGTATTTGCACCCTTCCTTCATGTTAAGACACAGTTGGTGAAACCCAACTGATCTTTGAGAGCAAAGCCTTTTTTCTTTTTTTTCTAATTTATTGGATTTTTTTCCCCTTAGGTTCCCAAACCTGGCACCTCTCCCACACCCCCTGGATTCCCTGTGGCAACAAGCCAAGACACTCATGCTCTGAACAACCTCACAAAACTTGGAAGCTTCAAAGGTCCCTTAAATCAATCCTTGAGGGTGGAAGGAACAAGACACGGGGGTGGCACGTGGCTCAGGTCCCTGCTCTGTGCTGAGCTGAGCACCAGGACTAATGGGTACAGCAAGAGCTGAGAGAGCTGCTTTTCACAGAATCACAGGATTAGGGTTGGAAGGGACCTCTGGAGATCATCCAGTCCAACCCCCTGAAGCACAACGTTCCTGCAGTGGAACTGTACTGGATTCTCTTCAATAAAGGCTTTTTACCAGGCAGCTCCACTCTGATCAGCAAACAGTGCACTGGGCTCTTTTTAATTGCCTGTGGCTTAAATGCAATGCAACTGGGGGGGGTGGTTTTAATTATTTTTAATATCCTGTGGTCATGGCAGAGAGAACAAACAAAATGTTTGCAATATATCAGCACAATTTATTTGATTTGTTGGCCAAGCTACTTTGAAACACCATAATTTAGAAACAGATTTGGTTCAGTAGGAAACAGAAAATAACCCTGGCTGTGTTTTAAAGCACCAAGACCCATATATTTCAAAATTCACTTTCTGCTTAAAAAAATTCCAAACTGTTCTACAATTCACCAATTAAAAAACCCCAACATTTTAAAGGCTGAGGAAGCTCCTAGGGATGTTGTGTTTTTTAGAACTTTGAGTGTACCCTGACATTCTTACTCCAGTGCAGACAGAAATGTAAACTGCATCAAATCTGGACTGAGGGAGTCACCATGTAACAACAAAGGCATGTAAAAAGTGACTCTGCTGTCATATGGAGAGATGGGAGACTGCAAGTGGGTACATGGAAGATAAACCCATAATGCAGATGTAGTTAATGCTCAGCTGGTTTTAAATGAAGATGTGGCTAATGCTCAGCTGTTTAAGATATCCTTACATTATTATAAAAAAAAATAAATTATAGCCAAGACATAGAGTCATGGAAGCTCACATGCATCAATCAAGAGAAAAATACAATCTACCCTGCTGTTCCCACAGGCCGTGCCATTGTGGCTCAGGTTGTGAGGGATTTCTGGGGGGTTACAGAGGTTTGAAAGCACTCGGCACTATCAACTTGGGCACTTCTCTGAAATAATCCTGTCCTTACGTGCACCCACAGCACACAGCTCTGGCCATACCTCTACATCCACATTGGGAGAACTTTCTCTTGGATCGTAATCATACAGTGCCACCATCCTTCTTGTAGTCACCGGCTGCTGTCTGCCACTCCGTCTGCTTCTCTCTGTTCCAGCCATGGGGAGAGCAAGGGAAGGAAAGCCAGCAAAGTTAGTTAGAAAACAACACCACCGTAATAACAACTTTCCCTCACACCCTTTTCACAACAGTGTGGTAGCAATATGGATATTTCTCTAGCACAAAGTCACAGATTTCCAAACTTAGTAACACAGATAAAGGATGCGAAACTATGCGTGTTTCATAAATAATATTTAACACTCATCTGGCCCTCTATTCAAACCACTGAATCCTCTGAACAGTGTTATCTGGAAAAGTAAAGCTCTGCAATTTTCAGCCATTCTTGGTTGTAAGAATCAGAGGTGACCAGGGTAGACAAAGCCAAACAGCCAACAATCAGGTTTGCTGCGTTTTATTCAAACTTTTACTGTCTATTCCTTTCCCTCTCCTAATCACAAGGAATTTTGTGCTTGGGATTATTCTTCAGCTTTCTGCTGGGAGGAAAGGAATGCATACAAATAAAAGAAGAAAAGATACAAAGCTGTTCCAAACTCTGTTTTTAAGGATTTAATATGGTTTTTGTCAACCACTTTTACAGTTCACTTTTAAACAAGACTGAACCAATTTCAGCCCTCTGTACTCCCTGAATTGTGTTGGAAATTTTAAAACATATTGAGAGAGTATGTTATTTATTTTTAGAAAGAAATTTCAGTTATTTGCATTGTGTATCTGTGTACAACATTGAACCAAGTGGTTCGTAGCACAGAATTGTTTGGCCAAACTCTGCTTTTTAAAGGGTTTGTTACTGCAATATCCATAAAATCTCTTAATATGTAGTGCTATCCCAAATGGGATCACACATAACCCTTTGCCACTATCCCATTAAATTATTGCTAAAGTAGGAATATGTAGAAGAGTAAAAATAGCAAATAAGTGATGCTTTTTATACTTTGCAGCAGGGAGTGCATCACAAAGCACCTCATCACAGTACCCTCCAAAGCTCAAGGATCATGTTCTGTATCTAGAAATCTTTCCAGTGACAAAACCCACTCTTTTTTAAAAAAAAAAAAAAAAAGAAAAGAAAGTTACAAGAGGAGCAGTGAAGCTACAAGTCCCCATTTGCAGCAAAATATACCAGCCAGATTAAGTATTAGCTATAGAAATTCATTCAGATACTGACACAGAATGTATCCCATGGGGTATAAATGGCTGTAAAATGTAGATGCATCTGCATATAGTAAAAACAATAAGTAAAGCAGATCCAGGCGAGTTAACAGCACCCAAAAGTTGGGAGAAGTGAAATGTACATATTTTCCCTTACCAATTTTCTCAACTGGTGTGTTCAAAGGAAGAAAACCTTGTTTAAGAAGCTGATCCATCATCTCTTCATCATCTGCTTGGATCTCAGAGACCATATTACATGGGATAAGGCCAATTCTTGTACAGGTTTCTCCACGATAAAATCCATCAGCATCTTTGTCCCCATAAACCTGTTATTCAAAGAGTGATAATATTCATCCATAAAGGTTTTAGCATTTAGGAATTTTAAATAGGAATATTAAAGCATAGATGATGACTGCAGTTTGGATGTGGAACTATACTGGGATTTTTACTACTCTGACTTCAGATGTTCCCCAGTTCAGACTCAAAAATTTTATTTTCTTTAAAAACAAAGAAAATTACCCCAAACCAATCCCTTCCACTCAAATCTGAGCTCGTTAAAGTATCTATCCCTGAGTCACCTGGCCCCACTCCTGCCCACAGAACAGAGTATGAGACACATGTACAGGACAGGTTTCCTACAGCTGGAACTGACCCTCCACCACCCCACTGCTCAGGAACGTACCAGAAATATTTTGGAAATGAAACCTAACGCATTGTCACAACAATTTGGAAAGAATTTCAAAGCAGCAGTTCACATAGCAATCATCGTGGCCACAAACAGAAAATAAACATCACTGACAGTAAATATCCCATGTGGGAACTCAGTAGACTTTTCAGTGCCAAACATGTATATATATCAGTGAAGAAATCCAGAAGCAAAATATAGAACAAAGTATTTAGTGCTACAAAAATTGTGATTTAGAGTTTTGTGTGAGGACCCAACCCGACCCAGTGAAAGGAACTCAGGATTTTAATAGCCTAAGATAAAACTGTATCTCTGAAATGGGTAATATTCAAATGAGTCTATTTTTTTCAGATTCTTTTTTAGCTCTTAATTACCCTTGGACTACCAGCAGCTGCTCCTTCTGCCTCGCTCATTTCTGCCTGTTTTGCACCAGAAGGACTGGATACAAGGCTGCAGGAGGAAACACTTACTTTTGCTGATTGCACAGAAATATCTGCTGCCTTTTTAAAACCAGATCAGCAAACTGAACAGATTTGCCTTGCAGCTGCACAGTCAGAAGATGAGGCAAGCCGGGCTGGAGGGCTGGTAAAAACACTGACAGAGGCCAACACCTGAAACAGCCCCTTTGTCTTCTGTGTGCTGTTTAAAGGCACTGTATTTTACACCAAACAGGCAGAAAAAGGAACGGAAATACCTGACTTCTGGACTTGAATTAATCTAAATTGTATACAGCCAGGAGCGTTTAGCAGTTAAAAAATACAGCAGCTCTGGTTTGTATGAAGGAACAACACTCAACACTGCTGTGGTATCTCTGCAGCAGATACATCCTCTCTGGAGCAGTTTATCCTGCAGGCAGTGGAACAAGGAGCTTCAGAGCCACAATTTTAGTTTTAACACCCAAATCTCTAATTTTAAAGTCTCACCATAACTATCTACAGAAACTTCGAGGGTTTTTTTCCCGCCATGCAATTATTTTTAAGCCATTAGCACTAGATATTGGGTTCCAGATCCATTGATTTGCAGCCTAAACCTCGGGAGGAAAAACCCCCTTGAATTAAAGTCACACAGGCAGCTTTCTCCACAGGAGACAAAGGAGGCTCTGTTTGCAAAACTGGGCCCTTTGTTTCCTCATCTCACCTTAATGATCTGTCCTTCTTTAAAGGGCAGCTCTTCTTCTGCGGCATCGGGATTCGGGGACATTGTCAGCGGATCGTAGTCAAAGAGCGCAACAAATATTCGAGTAGAAATATCTTCTGTGCCAGGATCTGTTTCAGATTCTTCATAAAGATCCGGAGAAAGATGGTCATGACCACCGTAGCCATCTAGGGAAGTAAATTCAGAAAAGAACAATTAGGAATACAAGTTGGCCTCATCTTTCAACTATTCCATATTGAAACACGTTTGGCATTTCAGTGAAAAAATCCTAAAATCTCAAATCATGCCCTATAAAGCTTGGTGGGTTGTGTTTGTTTTTTTTTTTAATTAGCAAGTTGCTATTTTTTAAAAAATCATATAAAATTTGCATGCACCGGTGTTGATCTCCTACCCCACACTGACACTTACACAGGTAGATAGAGCTCAGGTAGGAAAGCCATTTTTGTTAGGTTTATTAGTTTGCCATCAGTTAATGAAGCATGTTAAGAGTGATGTTATGATGAGCCTGATAAGCTTTTTCATGACTGCAAAAGCAACCATGCTTTGGATCCACTTGTTTTCCAGCACAGCTGCTTCTGCTCTGCATGGACACAAGAAAGCACATCCCAGCTGTGTTGACAAACCATGTTTCAGGTACCAGGGTAAAGGTAAAACATGGTTATAACCCCTCCAGACAGAGAAGAAGGAATGTGTTTCAGCAGTGTTAGTCCTGCCAGGGTTGGAACTTCACTGCCTATGATTTTGTTGAAACACTGTCAGCAGTTAACTTAGCCAGCAGTGCCCAAACCAACCCAAACCCCTACCCAGGGGTGTTAAAACCCAGGAGAAAGGGTTAGCTATGACTACGTTTAACCACGAGTTCATTAGGAAAGAACATCCTTGAATTGCCCCACACTTGACACTGCACTGAACTCTGTCCACTGCAGGGTAACAAATCAATTAGGACATTAAAAATGAGAATGTTTTGTCTCATGTATCTTTCAGACTTTTCAAATGATCTGGAGAATGTGTTTAGTCCATGATTCATCAACATACTTAAGGATGGACTTCAGAAAACCAAATTAGAAAATTAGGCCAAAATGGCTGGCAGGGAGTGTTTTGATTGATGGGTTTAAAAGGCTTTTAACTGTGCTTTGAAAGAGCATGTGGCAGCACTTGCCCAAAGAACAGCCTCTTTCAAGACATATGAAGTCCCAAAAATCAAAGCCCTCAAAATCATAAGCCACTTGTGAATATCTTGGCTTATTGGAAAGTCCCTCTGGCTTCACTGGGAGTCACGTCCTTCTGTCCTTTGCTGAATCAACAAACTTATCATGCAGTCTACAAGACCCCTCACAATGAATAAATTGAGAAAGTGATATTATGAATTATGATGAAAATGTAGTTCAACTATATCAAATTTTTTCCAGTTTTCATGTAAATTCAATTTTGACTGTAATTACCTCTTGCAAATTAAAGACTCACTTTTTTTAATAGTTTGAACATTCAATACGAAACATTTTAAAAATGGTTTTTACCTTTTTACCACTTTTCCTTCTACATCAGATGCATTTTTTTCAACATTTCATAATTGTAAACTACCAGAAAAAAACGTTCAGAGGGTCACAGCTTTCAGGGAACATCTCCTAACTCGTGGGTCCAGAGCTCAAGAAAGAACATAAGGACAAAATGCAGAACAGCCAAAAGGCAGGGAAAAATTCCAGCCAAGAAGCTTTAGGCAGGCACAAAGCACAGAAAGGAAGTGTGGGGAAAGGGCACATGTGGGACAGAAAGCAACGAGACACAAAGGACGGGGTCCTTCTCTGTTCTGTTCTCCTCCCCCCGTCACTCTGAGGCTGATACTCGGGCCCACCAGACAATGCGAACCAGGTGGGTCAACGGGTGGTTTGGTTTGGTTTTTAAATTAAACAAATACCAATTTATGCATCCAACTGCAACTGCACTTAATGAAGGTTAGGTGAAAACATGAATTATAGCCAAATGTATCTCTGTTAAAAGCACTGGTCTGTTAAGAATCTTACTCAGAATATTTTACGCTTGCTTCAGTGAACCAGAGCGCAAATAATCTCTTGATTAGCTCATCAGCCACTTATCTTATTCTTTCAGGGGCTATTAATGCATGCCATACACACACACGTATCACTGTGCATGTACAGCCTTGCCTTTGGATGCAGCCAGCCAGATTCCCAACTGAGGCACAGAGGCAACCACAGCTGCGCTGAATTCACTCCACATTCACTGATACACCCAAGCTCCTGTCCTGGCTGTGTCAGTCAGATGTGTCTGCTTGGAAATTCAGCATTTAATTACAGTTTACCTAAACTGTCAGGGCTTCTTTTCTTTCATTTCAGGTATCAGCAAACCCCGAGTGTGTTTCTTAGCTGTTTATATGCTCTGGGCTGCTTTCATGGGTTAAGTGTTACACACTTCAATTCCCTGTCTAATGAACTATGATAACTGAGTTGTTGATCGATGTAATGATTTCTATGTTGATGAAGCAACAAATACTATCAGTAGCGGGTAAAATTGCCTTACTTATGTGCTACAACGGAACACAAAGAGTAATTTTTGCCTTCATCAAGTGACACAGCCAAATAGGTAAAAAACATCAAGTGACCTACGTAGTCACTGAAAAGACCCCAAATCTTCATTTAGCCTAAGAATAACGCCTGGTAACCGGTTCCAGTTGCAGGACACCGGGTTGCGGTACACCAGTACTGTTCGTGCCCGTCCATCTGCCCGGATCCAGAGGGGATGCGGTCGTTCTGACGGACGGTGGCTCAGGTGCGTACAGTAAAACCGACCGGCACCGGGAGCGGCGGAGCTTCACGGAGGTCATGCAACGCTCGGACTCGGTCGAGTACGGAGAGGGGCCGTGCAGGGGGACAGAGCACCGGGGGCTGCCCGTCCCTTGCGGCTGAGCTGGAGGAACTTACCTGAGAGCAGCCAGCGCTCAGAGCGAGTTCCGCACTGCATGCAACGGTGTCAGACAGAACCCGCCCTCGAAACCGTGGCTGGCACAAAGGAGGAAGAAGGGTGGGCGTACCGTGTCCATAGTGAGGGGCCATGGGACGCGGCGGGGGCCACTGCTTGTGTCCAGGGCTGCCATAATAAGCTTCTTCTTTTACAGGTGAAATATTTCCCTCACTACCTGACCGAGACCGAGCGCCTTCACTGTTACTGTCCATTGTAATTTCTACGGAGAAAAAGGGAACGAGCTATTAAAACACATTGTCGAGCTGCCTCAGCGGAGGCTCCTGCCGGCAGGCTTGGCCTACCCTTTGTTCCCTGACTGCCTAAGGAAGGCTCAACACCGCACAAGCCCTGCCAGGTGTCTCAGTCTCTAGAAATCCTCTTTGGCAGGGGGTGGGTCACAGAAACGGGAATCTGGATTTTGTGCTTTTTAAAATTCACGCAGTGGGAATATCATTTGTTGGCCTTTGGATAGGAATCATCTTTAACTACGAGGTTTAAACAATCCTACCTGCCAGATCTGCAAGGTCAAGAGCACTGTAAATTGTGTTTCACCTTCTAAAGTATCAACCTAAAAACAAACATTAATTAATTCACTTAAACCCTACCTGCAAGAAGACACTACTCTAAAGAATTGATAGCTTTATGGAGAAAATACCTCAAAAAATTTAAATTACGGAACATTCTGGAGAAAGGTTTTGCTATTGGAATCCTAAGAACATTACAGTCTTGAAGGTCTTTCCCACTTCTCCCAGAACTGCCTTAAGAACTCTCCGTCACTAAAGTGACCCTTTAGCTGAATAACTCAGTAAAAACTCCAGACATATATGATGAGGAATAAGCTGCTGCCACGAAATTTGGAATCCACATTTTTGAGCTACAGCTGAGGCCAGCAAGCTTCAGGTATTTAAGAAGCCTAAACTTTGACTCAATCATATTTACTTTCTTCTTTTATTTTACTCTACTTTTCATTTCGTGGAACTACACGTTATAATGACACAGCTATAACAACTTCCCTCCTCAAAACCATCCTTGCAGCCCTTATTCATTGGAAATGTTCTCTGTCAGTGGGAGTTCAAACAGTGGGTTCAAATTTATACAATGATTTACTATATGCTTTTGGATGCCCTGCTTTTACTACATTTAAGTCATCTGAGCTCATGATATTTTTCATATCTAGATTTTTTTTCTAGCAGGTTTACAGGAAGGAAATTTTTGTGCAGAGTTTTATCAAGTGTTTAAATTTGCTGCAGTTCTCAAAGTGATATTTTGCAGTCTGATGCTGAAAGTGAGAAATATTGCACGCTTACCTTCCAGCAACTTTAATCACTAGTCCTGTAGTCAGAAATTAGGACTCTTGAACTCTAAACCACATAAGGCCTTCCAACAACTTCACAGCAAATAATAGTTTTTGTTACATACTGTACATGATGCTCAGTGGTTTCCTGTTACCAGCATGAGACAACATTATCATTATTTCTAATGGAACTTCCCAAAAGGGCATTTGTGAATTGCAAATAATACGAATTATAATAATTAATTAAGTTACACTGAAAACCCCCAAATCTGAGTTATTATTTTCCATTTAATGATCTGTTTGAGCACAGACTGACTATCAAAAATTAATTTCTTTATCAGATTCCTGAGCTGTTGCTGTTAAACTACTAAACAATGAAGTCACCGCTTAGTGGTTTCTCTGTCCTAACCTTGTTGACAGAAAGTGAGCTCTGATAAATTTAATCACTTCCCTTATTTTTTAATTAAAATGAAAATTAAAAGCAAACCCAAAGGATTCAGTCAAACAAACTTCTCTACTGTCTCTCTATTAAAAAACCCCTCATGTTTTAGCAGATAATAGTACAGAAAGAACTTAAATACAAGACTTGCTTTAAGTAGTCCAAAGGTAAACCAGAACTCTTTACTCCTGTGAAATAAAGGCTGCTTTCAGAGGAAAAGAAAGAGGACATGAAAATCTAACATTCGTCACACCATCATCCCAAAGCTGTTTGGTTCAGCTCACAAAACCCTGTCAAGGGAAGCACAAGAGCCTCCCTGGAGCTGATTCTCCTCCGTACCATTTTCACACCAGTGTCATTCCACTGACATCTGTGAAGTTTAGCCTGGTTTGCACCAGGATGTGGGATGAGAATCAGCCTCTGACCAGCCATGCTGCACTGAACAGACTAAGCAAGTTTCATGCATTTTGCAGCTGTGAGTGTTTTCTGAGCTATGGTTTCAATGATAACAGTTACTATCCACTGGATAGCCAAAGAAATATGCTCACTAGGAGGATTTTGCTTTTCCTTTACAGTATAGTATCTCAGCGTGATTCTAAGAAAAGGGAAATACATTTAATATTCAAAAATAAAAGCATTCTTTCACGATCAGTCTCTTTCCTTCTGACAATCCTCATTTGTTACACCAATTATTCACATACAAGTCAGCGAGAATTGCCTGGCACTGCTTCCTTCTCCTCACTGTAGTGCCTACAGTACTGACCAATTAAAGTCCAGACTGGGGCCAGCAACCAGACCAACTTCACATCTTCCTGGAGTAAAGTTCTGTGAATAACTCACAGAACTCTTTTGCATTTGTTTTGCATGTGTCTCCTGATTTTCAGTGTGAATGTTTCTCATCTTTCAGGTTAGAGTGCAAGTTTTAACAGATACATATTTGTCCTTAGTGTCTTGATTCCATTATCTTTTCTCCACTACTTTTTGGATTTTCTGGTATTCACCAGGAGATACGTTCAGTCATAATTAAACCAGAATAGAGATGACTGGAAGAAATACCAAATCTAGTAAATATAGGCAAGTTCTATGAACTTGGTACACTTAACAGCTTCCATTTATCCCTGCCCAATTCCAAAAAGTAGTCAAGACAATGGAAGTGAATGCAAAATGATGGCTGATGAATGGAGGGATGGATGGGTGAACAGATGGCTGAATGGCTACATCTATTTTACTGATCATACAGTAATCTGCCAGCAAATTTCTTCTTAGGTAAGATCTACCAGTATCTAAGCCTAGCCAATCTTAAAAAAGCTCCAATACCCACTAAATTTAATGAAAAGACTCCCAGAGCTGCCCATGACTCCTAATTCAGCCCCCTGCAAGGCCCCAGTACACTCGCTTACACGGAGATGTTTTCAGTCCCGTTTCACTCCTTTTAAACTAAAGAGTAGCCTGGTTCAAGACAAGCGTCTGTCGTTTCATTGTTTAAGGATTGCCTTCCCAACTCTGTGGCTGCAAAGAACAGAAATGCACCAATCTCTCCAACTAACCAATGGAAGGGACCAACATTGGCCGAGACCTTTGCGGCACTGCACTGCCATGAGAGGACCTTCGCCCTGCATGCTCCACCCTTTCAGGCCGTCCTGCAGATGCTGGATTACCTAAAAGCTAAAAAAAACAAAACAAAACAAAAAACAACAACAGAAAAAACAGGTTTGTAAGTTACATGCATGGTAACATCGTGGTTATATGGCTGGACATTAATCAGGTCAATCACATTTGGAAGCATAAGCTCTAAAGGCAACTAAACTTAGTTTTTAACTGAAAGGTTAGCTGAAAAGTAAAGACTGTTGCCTGGCAAACCTGCAAAAGAAAAAAAAATGGTTCCCTGATTCATGGCAGAGCTTTGTAACCAGCAGTCACACGTCAGAACAAAAAGAAAAGAAAAGAATAATTTCTGAAATATTCTTTTGCCTTTGTCGTTGCTGCTAAGGTGGCGGTTTAACCTCCTGAAGAGCAGGCCAAGCAGTCGTGAGCTGTGGAGACTGGACTGCCCTGCAAAAGCCTCTCTTGTGTCCAGCTCTAGAGCTTCCTCCAGTCTGCAGCGTGGGAACCACTGTAGGTCCTTCTGGCTGTGAGCACACTGCGCCTCTAGAGTGGCCTTCGGCTGCCAGAGCCTTTTAAAGGTCAGTGAAAGGTGTAGACAGGAATGCAGACACACTTCATCTCACTTCACAGCCGGCTCTGTTCACTACCCTTGCGGAAAACGCTGCTACTTATTTAACTAAGTGGTGCTATTTTAATGCTCTCCAGAGTTTATCATGCAGCCATCGAGACTAATACAGCTTGGTCCCCAATTCTGATGGGAGAAATTTGTAAGGATCACTTCAGCATGAACTGCTAAGGCTGGAAGAGCAGGCAGCCGATCTCTACTCTTACGTGAAATGCATTAGAATGGAGGTTTCCACTCTGGACTGTTGCAGGCTGAGAGGGTAAAGAACTTGCTTTGGTCTTTAGGGAGCCTATGGATGCATCTATCACACATGGAGACTCTTCTCTAGATTAATGGACAGAAATGCAAATAGGCAAGAGCACGCAGAGGCATCCTTGAGAGACATGGAATGGCCCTGGCTCTCCCTCTGGAAGAAGCCGTCTGCCTGCATTCTCCTGCAGAGATGCAGTCTGCAACTTCAAAGGCAAGAAGAGATGGTCTAAAAAGGACGGCAAAGTAGTGACAGTGCAGAGATAAGGCGGGAAATGAAAACAGGATGAAACTGTGACTCCATAAATCTGGGTCACTGTCACACTGCGGGAGAATCTTGCTTCTTGTCCGGAGATGTTCCATGATAAAGAGCATATCCTGAAAATTCTGGGGATGAGATGGATAAAAACAACACGATGAAATGAATTCCTTGACAATAACAATTAAAAAAAATAATTTAAGGAAGTACTGATGAAATATTTCTCCAGTTAGAATGCAGCTTTTATTTTTCTTACTTTTTGGGTTTTTAAGCAACATTCAGATGGGCAAAATAAAGAAAAAACATCTTTTGGAAAAATTATAGTTCAGCTAACCCTTAATTAAAATTTAGATTCAGTTGTCCTTTAATAAAAGCAGCCATTATTGTAATTTGTTCTGTGGGAAAATCATTGTAAAGCAAATTAATCTGATTTCAGCGTGACACAGAAGAGGGCTATAAAGGAAAATGCAGAATAATAAACAAAAATGAATGGGGATGAAAAAAAAGGAGGGGGGGAAATGTAGCAGATGGGTCCAAAGGATGGACTGTAAAAAATAATTCAGGGGGAAAAAAGAAAGAACAAAAATTAGGACACTGCAGAAAACAGACTGATTCGGCAAGCAGATGTTAGAAGGAAGATTTACTTCACACACCAGAGAGTCTTCTGCATCTCTGTGGGATGGCTTTGCAAGCGGACCAGCTGCCCTAGAGTCAGCCAGTTTTAGGTTGGTCTTCCAGCCTCCCTGAGCATCTTCATTAGAGAAATGATCTGTTCTATAACATTTCTGAGTTTCGTACTTTCTCTCGTAACCGGGTTTGACCTGCTCACTCCTGGGCTCTACAAAGGAAGGACCCAAGTCGCCAAAATCTTCTTCGATGCTGCTTTGCCTGGTTAAGGTTCTCCTGCGGGCGAGCAACGGCCTGGCGCTCTTCCTGCAGGAGCAGCGAGCAGGCTCCGCACAGCAGCGAGACGCGCCGTCGGCAGGAACCGCATCACACGTGTATCTGAAACTGAAACGGGACTCCTCCTCTTCGCTCCCGCAGTCCAGTCCGCTGTCCGGGCTCCTCGATAAGGACCGGCTGGACTTGCATCCTTTGTCGTCCGCGGCAAAGTCCTCCGTGCCTGAAATCCTGTGCTTGGCTGGGTACCAGAGGTTGTGCTGCTGGTCTTGATTGTAGGGCCTAGGCGGTCTAGAGCCTCTAGCTATTCTGGGGTTCTTTTTATAGGGCATACCTAAACCCTGCTTGTACAGCAGTTCAGAGTATTCCCCATCCTCTTCAGCTACTTCTGGGATACTGAAAAGCTTTTTACTGTGGTGTATCTGCTGGGAAAAGTCAGGCTGTTCCAAAAAAGTGGCTTCAGTGGTCTTATTCTTATCGCACTCCTTAAGAGTATGTAATGTTAAAAACCAGACAGGGAACAAATAGTGTGTGACAAAAATAAAATGGGAGGGAAAAGGGAGAAGAAAAGAAAAATAAAGACAGAATTAGTTTTAGAGCAATGGCAAACGTAAGACATGCAGCTTATTTAGTGAAAAGGATGTCATGCTTTGAATGGGAATCTGTGGGAAATAAAGACATGATTAAGAAGTTGCTGGGTGTCAGATACAACATGAGAGGTCGGTACAAACGACTGAGTGATGCTCATAACGAGAATAAACCCATGCGTTTGACAAAGCAGTAAAAGTTGCATACAGGTTCCAGCAAGGTGAATGAGGATGGCATTAAAACACGTGCCTTGCCCCATGCCAAACTGCTATTTAACTTTAATTTGTAACCAGAACCCGTATCTGTGAAGGACAGTTCTGTTCTCGCAAACTTTCTTGCTTTGCATCTGTAAAAGCATCCTATATAAGCAGCAAGTATCTTAAATCTCCTGCCAGAGGAGAGCTATTCTGCAGATGCCATTAAAGGAGTTCTAGTTTCCTTGCTAAAATTCTAAAAAACCTGCACCATTTTTAAAGCTCGGCTTCCACAGAAAGCGCCCTGGGAAGCAGGAAGCTCTCAGATGTCACTCGGTCTGCACTGTCACCAAATCTCTCATCAGAATCTTGTACCTGCTTGATAAAACCAATTTTTGAAAATCAATCCATCAGAAGAAAGTAAAAGTCTCTGTTTATACCAGAAGTAAGTAAAAACTATCCCAGCCTGGGTGAAATAAGCATTCTGAACATGACAGATACATTTTGTCATCCTTCTGTTCCGTTTACACAAAACACAGGTTGGTCTGACAGATGAATCTCATGATTCGAGGGACTCTGAGAAGAGACAAGAGAATACAAGGCAGGAGGTGTTGGTTTTGACTGACAGGGTGTGTGGATTCCACCTCATGGAGATCATCTCTCCTTGGACTTTACTTAACGCCCAGCTTAGGGAGATCTCTGGACACAACAGCACCCATAAGTACTGACAGGATCCTCTTGGAGATTTCAGCAGCATCTCTCTCTCGGAGAGTTAAACTTCACTGGGGTTTGGATGTTGTCCCCTTTCAGGCATTAGGAACTTTCTAAGTGACTTTACGACTGTTTCATCTATCTTCGTTCCTTTTTAAAATGTGTATCACACTTGTGAAACTTGAGCCAAACTGCCATAAAAGTGGAAAAAAATCAGTAGGAACAATGATAGTTTTGATACACTGCTACACCAAGAGAAGCATGCCTGGAAACCTCAAAGGGTCTAGAATTATTTACTGTCCCAGTTAAGGTTCTGGACCTTTCTTTCTAAACATCAACTCTGGCACTACTAATTTAAAACTAAGAAATAAAACACCTTTGGATGCATAAAGAACAAGAACAGTCTAGGGATAATTCTCTTCTTCCTCAAGGAAAGGGACAGAAGCAGCATGCAGAAGGATTTCACTTTCAGCCTTTATGTTAGCAGAATAATAGAAACACTGATTATTTCTTATTTTGGAAAAGTGTCTGTCTCATTCCAGATAGCATCAGAATAAAAAGACTGAATTTATAGCACATAAAAGCAGTTACAAGAATGGTCAAAATTCTTGTATGCATGAGGAAATAGTATCAATTTCAGTTAAATTATGATATGTTGGGAAAAAAAAAAGTTGACCTGTGGGTTTTTGTTTTCTAAGAAAACAGAATTTGTGAAATTACTACACATATTAAAAACCAAATACAATTTACATGTATAAATACAATATGGGAAATACTTGGTATTGGATAGGTTCAATAGTCTACTTATGATTTAATTGCTATATTAAAGTTGTCTGTCTTGATGAATACTCCTGTGTAATGTTAAGGCAATATTTGATAGCTATTTCCTACTGTCTCTGGTGATTCTTTATGCCACTCTGGGGACTCCTTAATAATCACCAGAGCACAAGGATTTCTGATAATCAAACTAAGCTGATCCAACTCCCTTTCTTACGAGAATGCTTTAAAGCCTGTGGAAGAGATGGGACTGGCACTGGATACAGGGACAAGTCACTCAGACATGAAAACAGAAGTGTTTTTTTCGATATGTACATATGTTTCTATAAATTTCCTTGCTCCAAACCAACTCATTCCCTGGGTCGCACATGTAGTGTATCTTCATACACACATGGGAAAGGTCCCCAGATGTAGGAGAGAAATTGCAACTGCAACAATTACACGTAGGAAAACAGTTAGTTAACAGATTAACTATCAAAAAAATGAAAAAAAGAAAAAGAAGAAAGGCATTAAGGCAGGCCAGTTCTAGTCTACAGGACACTGTGAGTTTCAATGGTCTGCAAAATCCATAACTGACTCAAAGAAACGCTTTGAAGGAAGAATCAAAACCTGGAGGTGCTCCTGAGGCTCCCCCGCAGCCACGCTTACCTTGAGCGCGTTGTGGGAGCTCACACTGACCCGCCGCCTTCCTCCATCCTCCAGCTGCATTTCGGAGTACAGCTCCTCCTCATCCTCCTCCATGATGTCAGACAGGTCCGAGCCCCTGCTGCTCTCCGTGTGGTACTCCTCCCCGTGGCAATAGTGAGGCTGAATGGCAAGGTGAGAGAGAAAAGGCTTTACAGCCTCCAGAGCTGAAAATCCTTGCACTAGAGCAGTTCCCAGGTTGGAATGCCACGCTGATAACCACATATAAATTGCACCACGTGCCTTGCTGCTCTGTTCTAGCGGAGGGATCATGTATGAAGTTTGTTTCGCCCAATTATGGCCCTAATTCAAGAAATCCAGTCTTAATCCCAAGGGATACAAAAAAAAAAAAGGGGTGTCTCCACTCACAGCACCAAATCTAGTTTCAGCCTTGATTAAATTCCCTTAATTTAAAGAGGTCCTTCATGCATCAATGGACTTGCTGACCAAATTGTAAAAGCCCTAGGGTAATTCATATATCATCTGTTCTTCACAGCTGTTCCTTACATCACATTATAATTTAGGAGTGATCAGCATTTAATTCTTGCAGGATGTTACCACCATGGTATGATATAGGTAGCTGATGGCATTTGAAGCTTTAATTTGCTTGAAATTTGGAGGAATAGACTGGCTAAATCACTGGAAATTTGGGGCAGTGTTCATACATTTATAACTGCTTGTAGGTCTATAATAAATGGAACCAAAACTCCAGAAATTCTCAGAACTGGTACAAGAAGGGATGATGTTGTTTGGACCCTTCCACGTGGGAGGTCAGAGTTTGGCTAAAAAGTTTATTTGACTATGCCAAGACATAAAAAAATATCTCTTTTCTAGAATTTACATTTCTGTCGAAAGCGATGTAATAAATTATTCTGTATTTGTTTTCAGTGGGCTCAGACTAAAAGCTGTGCAGTTGTGCAAAATTCTTCTGGCAACATCTTTCTATTCCTTGCAGCACGGCAAGTATATACAGCGTTGGTTTTCTGCAATTACGGTATTAGATTACAGGTTATGGCTTTTCTGGAACACACAAATTCTTCCCACTTTCCCCTTTCCCACAGCGTGTTTTCATAGGCAGTAGTGACACCACAGCGAAAAACCCGGAACCCAAACACGACAGCGCGGTCACATTTTCTGTTTCAGCTTTTCCATCTTCATTTTTGCCGTTTCCAGAGCTCGAGCCTGCTGTGTGGGATGATGACCTGGAGATGCCAGGTGCGTTCAGTTCCCATTAGGCACTGGCATGCTGCAGGAACAGGACACACATCTACCTCCCCACGACCTACCGCTTGTCTGTACAGGTTACCAACAGAGCCACAATAATCAGGGGGTGACCCAGACAGCCCGCTGAGCTTCAGAAAAATACTTGCTTTATGTCAAACACCTGACACAATAACAAAACCAGGCTACTTACTTGCTTTCCAAGTTCTGACCCTTTCAGGAAATCATCAACCGATGCTCCCCTTCTTTTGACATTGGGAGAATCGTAGCCGTCCTCCTCCTCATCCGAGTTGGCATACTGGGCTGTACTACTCCTCTCGCTGAAAACGCTCCTCCTCTCCATCTACAACAGCAACAAAAAAGGGAAAACGCTGAAACAGACTTGTTCCTGCAACCAGTGGAAGAAATGGCAAACATAAGGACCCAGGCACACACCATTTAAACGTACTCATGGTCTAGAGCAATGCTGGTTTGCCCTGACTGTAACCTTTTAGGAGTTTTCTAGAATTTTTTGCTTATGGTATTACTCTCATAAACAATTACATGATTCTATGTGATCATCAGCTCAGCTGCTTTCTTCCCTGTACCACTTATGTCAAAATTCTCAGTACTCTACAGTCAGAGGCTGCTAACACGGACACTGATTTTCCCCTTGGCAGAGTTAGTGGGTGACCTCAGTAGAAAAAGAGCTTTAGAATAAGACTCTGGGCTCTTCCTCTGCTCTGAGATGACTCCTGGCCTCAGTTACTAATTCCTGCTGCTTACTCTCCTGGCAATAACCATCAGCCTTCGAACAGGCTGCATGAGGGCAGGGAGAAGGCACAGAGCTTCTTCTGCAGCAGCTTCCCACATGGGGAGAATTTCTACTACAGGGGACTAAACATGACAAATATCCCCGACAGAATTTGATTTAATTTAGAGTGAATTCATCTGTAAACTTCTGTCCATATTCCTGAATTAAACATTTCAACCATCACTTAAATTAATGAAATTAAACACGGTTCGGAGAATATGTTATGTCAGCATTTTCCAAACCAGAAAAAGTATTTCTATTCTCTTTCCCTATATAGTTCTTAAACCAACTTTCACCTCAGAGAGCCAAATAAATCAATTGCCTTTTCTCCCTCTATTAAATTTATTCCAGTTTTCTTTATTTGCAAACAAAGGGAAGATATATACACATGCATACATAAATATTTATCAGATCTTACTGATCCAGAATTATTCAGGTTCTCAAAAGCTGGCTCAATTCACCCACTGGCTCAAATGTGTCCCAAAACAGGGACAGTCAAGAAGTCTGAGCTGTTAAGACATGTGTGAACTGTCAAAATTAATGGAGTTATTTTGAGGATACGATGGGAGACCAAAAGCTGGACATAACTGATGACTGCCAGATGAAGGACTGAGAGAAAGCATGAAATCAGCGACAGCACAGCTTGCAAAAAGTAACAGACAGTTGTGAGCAGCTTGTGATGAGAAAGGAACTGCCCAGGGCGCTGGGAGTGTTTGAATATTGCATATTTGTGTAGGAAAACCAGGGCGTGTTGTCAGGACGCATAGACATCAGCTGTAGTGACCCAAGAGCCTCCAATATGGGCTTTAAATTAACTAGCAAACATCTGAGTCACTGCAGCAGCCATGGGTCAATGACGGTGTCCAGAGCAGGGAGTGTCCTTTGGGCACCGATGCTCTTCTGTTAGCAGCTACAAGAGGAGCTGCAATGAAAAGCAGTTGTAAACATCTGGGAAAAGGTAGCACTGCGAAGGGCAAATATGTAAAACTGCCTGTGGATCCACAACAGCAGACAAAACAGTGCGTCATATGCATGGAGTTTTAGAACACTGCTTCTTTTCAAACCACGGGTCCTCAGAGTTTAGGAACGCTTATCCATTCCTTAGAGCACATGATGAAAAATTCTTTCGATGGGAAGTGCCACAATGAATAAAACCAGCCTCCCCCCCGAAAAAAAAAGCCTTAAGAAAGAGTCTGCCTTTACCCTATTGCTCTCTGCAACCCTCTGTGCAGCTTCTCTTGCCATGGCTTTCGCGACAGTGTTTGGGATGGGGGTGCCTTGGGGTTGGGGGAGTATCCGGTTGGGCGATGGAGACCTCCTCCCCTGGAGTGGATGGTGGAAGTTGGGGGGCTCAAGAGTGTGTCCATGAACAGGGGATGCCGAACGAGTCTGCTCCCACGACTCATCCATTTTTAAATGTGGACCTAAATGTTCTTCTTTGGTTTCGGGGGCTCCGGCACTTGCTAATGGCTTAGATTTGGGAGCAGTTCTGGGGTGAGGGGTTGGAGGCACCAGGAGGTCAGATGGAATGGCAGCAACAGAAGAGTCCACTGATTCCCCTTGGGCAGAGAGCGTTCGGACAGTAACTTCCCTTGCTTCCAAACTCCTTAGTCTCAGTAGCTCCACCAGTGTGTTCTCTGCTGTTGGAAAGATCACCTCTGCCACCTGGGTACACAAACAAACGACTCATGAGCACGAAAACATCTGCTCCCCTCCCCTCAGCCCCACTAAAGTACAACCTCCAAAGTGCTAAAACGGAGAGAACTATTGCCAATTCAGAGTGGGCTGCAAGAGCCCCCCAGCAGGGCTCCACACCACTCATCACCAGTTGCCTTTAATCCTTTCAACCCCTTTGTCCAAAAGCTGGCGTGCTTCTGGAAAGGAAACTAGTGAGCAGGTTAAGCACAACCAGAAGAACATGGTCTACTGAAAGCTGAGGACCCCCTGCAGGCATCTGAGGGCTGGCACATCTTCACCGGTGCCTTTTACCTGTCAGCAGACCATTCACCTAAAGCAGACGGTCTGTGTAGTGCTGGAGGGAGAACTCACCCGTGTCCCTTTCGCATAGACACCGTAACCTGTGACATTGGCGCCGTGGGAGGTCCCTGTCACCGTCAGAGCCGGGGGCTTCCAGGACACCTGGATGGTTCCTGGGGTGGACCCAGCCCGGACAGTGACATCTTGAGGTGGAGCTGGAGGACCTAAGGAAGATGGGACTGGTCACTGTTGCTGGAAACCACAGATCTCAAAGCATTTTTTTTTTTAATATATTCTTTTTTAAGACAAAATATCCTTATTCCAGTTGTTACATAAAACCAGAAGCGCAGGCTCAGCAGGTCACGGTGCAGGAACTGACCCTCAGCTTACAACCATTCACTACGATATATTTCTTTGTAAGATGTTTTGTACCTGCACCTTGCTCTGGGTCTGCTTTTAACCCTGCAGGCTGCACAGCAGATACTCCGAAAGCAGGACATGTTAACAGTAAAACGGAGCGAGAAAAAGGCCTGAGATTGGCACTCTCAGTGGAAAACTGCTGCAAGTGACAGCAAATTACTTCTTGGTATATATATCTGCACTCAAGGCACACTACACACTCAGAAATCACTTTCAAATTCTGTCTCCCTGGGCCATCAGTGGTCCCAAGCCACAGTTTAAAGGCCAGAGGCACAGCGAACTAAGGTGCAATGTGGACCGCAAGCTGAAACTTCAACATTTTCCACCAACAGCACCCCGGTGTCACAGTCTGCTCTCTGCACTGAATGAAAAAACCCCATCCCCTAACCTCTTAGGGCATTTCCAGTATGTTAGTGTAATAGCATACCACATACATCCTTAATTAAAGGATATTACCCTACTATAAATAGTTCTACTTTGGTCAGAAAGCCAAAGTGAAAGTATCACAGAGATTATTAGTTCATACATTTTTCAAGCACCCCCATTGTGTTAATTGAACAGCCAGGACAATATAAACCTTGGTTGCTGCGAGTTTGCTTTTCCCAGTGAATTAAGCACAACCAATTCCTGTTCATCTTCCAAAAAGGCCACAAATATTTTAACTGTGTGCATCATACACGTGGAAATACCACACAAGGCTCAGCCAGTTTGCTGGCAATCAGCCAGTGCATTTCACTAGTTTGCTGTCACCGAATTTCATTCTCTAGTGGGCATGGAAATAAAATTATGGTCATTTTCAGGAGAGTAAAGGCACAACAGGATATTTTTGCTTATACCATCCCCTGCATCTACAGTATATTTTTAACTTGCAAGTCCAAAGTATGTAAATTGACCTAATACTATTTTTGGCCAAGACAGATTTTGGTTCAGGATTGAATTTCAGCTTTCCTAACCATCCTATTTTACTGACAGCCAGCATTCCCAATCCAGCAAGGCTGCTCAGCTTACAAGAAAGAATGCATCTGATCTAACCCAGTATCTTGTCAATGACAGTGACATTAATCTGCTCCTGCAGGAGAAGTCACCTTCCTTCCATTCTCCCACAACTAAACAATCCCCAGGGAGTGTCTCGACCTTCAGAGACTGTGGCAGAGACAGGTTTAATAAAGTGTGATGCCTAAGGCTTAGCAAGGTTTCTGTTTGCCCCCATCATTAAATGGGAAATAATTCTTGATGACTTTTAATGGTCCTGGCCATCAACATAAATGTTTGTTCTGGAATTCTCCTACACTTTGGTTCCCATGGGGTTTTCTACATAAATTAGCTGAAAAACCATAACAGTCCCATGGGTCCTGATCCTGTACTTATTTCTATTTTTAGATCTGAGTGTCCAAGAGAGAACTATTTCTATTTGAATTTAAGTAATTCCAAGGCTTTGATGAATCAAGAAAAGGAGTTCAATTGCTCAGCAACTGAAGAGCTGGCACTCAGCTTCGGTCTGACAACGTGTTTGCAGTATAAATCATGCAAAACACGATGTATCTATGCAAAGGGAAAAATGAAAAGGTGATCCCTGATTGTCCTGCACTTTTCCTGCTGCTGCTCTCTCTAGCTTTGAAATGTGAGCAGTTACCTCAAGATCATTTTTGCTTAATGTATTCCCAAAAAACTCTGAGTGCGAAAATTTTAAAACACTCCCTGATCCTCATTCCTTTTTAGGGATAAGTTGCTGAAGATACCCTTTTCTATAAGGATATCACTTAACCCACTAGGAAAGAGCAGAGCTTCCCAACTGCAAATAAAATGAGCACTGAAGGTATTTAACATGGAAAAACAATCCAGAGTCTAAGAAAAAAAAGCAGCATGAGTCACGGCATTTAACTGTAGTTTGAAAGGAGGGAGACCTGATACCTCGAAGCCAGTGATATTTACAAGACAAAAGCACAGCTATGATGGTAACTCCCATCACTGACTCTGATTTCATGGGCATCCTTTCCCTTTGTCCCAGTAACTTCTGAAACGCAGGCATCACCCTCTAATCGCTTCCACGGTTGCTCGTTTATTTTGCTGTGTAACGGTGAAAAGCGGACACGCTTCTGTAAAAATGCTCTCTGCGTGAGGGAAGAGTGGGGAAGACTCCGGGATCTCTGACCTAAAAGCTGAGGCTCCACTGCATTTCAGCTGCTCAGCACAGAACAGCTCACGCACTGCTTAGCACAGTTCAGCAACTAGAGGGAGATACAGCATGGTAAGTGTTTGGTCTGGAAAAAACCTCACTTGAAAGGCCTTTTCCAAAGAGTAAAAAAGTCGATAAACCTAGTAAGTTCAAGCCACCATCCAGGCAGTTCCCCCAGGACACATCCCAAGTTTGGAATGCACCCTCCCAGCAGATTCTACAACAGCACTACCCCTTCTCTCACCGAAATGATGCCAGACAAAAGAGGAAATGTGTGAGCTGGGGACATTTTTACTGGAACTATAAACCAACAGCATCAAAAAAGGGAGGCACACAAGCTTCACCGCCCCTCTACTCAAACAGCATTGCTGGCCTGCCTGTCTCCTCACATAAAAGCTACACAAGCCAAGGAAGAGACCAGAACTAATTCCTGCCCCTTCGCTGGAATCGAATCTCAGCAGGGAGGGAAGAACCACAGCTCAGCACATGCTACTGACATTCCACTCGCCAGGAGCCACTTGTACTCGTCTGTCCCTGCTCCTGAGGCATTCAGGCATCTCAAAGACTGGATATATAAGGAGTCTCCTACTTGTCCTTCATCAGGTGACTTTGGGTAGGTGAATCTATAAGGACAGATGTTCCATTTTTTTCAGGTACTGCTGTACACCCTCAAAATCATGAGATTCTCCTTTAATTCACTACATTATTTCTGCTCTGTTGTTCACACCAATGAAAATAAATTCCTACCAGAAATACTGTAACTGGATAAATTAAATACAAACGGAGATTAATCTGATAAAACACTTAGCGTGTTATCTGAGATGATGACCTGGAGTTTTATATCCCAAAAATGCATCTGTCCTTACTCAGGAACAACAAAGACAATAATGCAGGACAGGAATTATTTTTAAAAACAACCTAATAATCCCCATTCTGCTCATGAAAGTGACATAGATTAGAGCAGAAACTCAAAGATCAAGTTATTTTATCTAGTATTTTCAGAGAAACTTAACTGGAGAGTTTTGGGGTAGGGAGAAAAATATCAAACCTGCTGGCAATGTAGAAAATTCCACAAAGGCTTCCTTTTTTTCTCGTTGCTCCAAGGGAAGCTGCCAGGGCATCTGGTGGGGCTTTGCCATGACCTTCACCTTGTAGGCCATATTGGGCTTCAAATTAAAAAAATGGTACTTGTAGCTAGCAGCCTTGACAATGTCAAATTCCTCTTCATTAAGAAAGATGACATGACTGTAATTACTGTTTGTAGGGAGCCAGGAGAGCTCAGCAGAAATCTGGGTTATGTTGTCCACTTTAAGATTCGAGGGGGCGACGATGACATCCTTCCCAACTAAGAGAGTGCACTGCAGCTCGTCGGAGTTGCCCTTGTTTGTGATGCTCTGGATGGATATTCGGTACGTACAGGCAGAAATGTTGAGCTTTTCTATAAGAGCTTTCGTTCGGCTTCCCAAGGCGACGTTCATGCGGATTTCTTTGTCAACCAGGACGTTGTAGCTGCTAATCGTTCCCCATCCGGGTGGCACTACCGGTGGCTCCCAGCCCACAATGACACTTTTGGCTAGTTGTTTAATAAGGGTGATTTTTCTAGGATAAGGCACAATGTCTTCTCCAATTTCATCAATGTTCACATCCAGAGTCCCTGCGCCGTTGCTGATTACGCTTGAGTCTACGTGACTTGGTGGACTTATCTCCAAGAGATCTCCTTCCAAAGTAGGACCCGAGTGGTTGATAAAATTCTGATCTTGTTCCCTGCTTAATGTGCTTGCCAATCGGGTCTCATTGTCTTGAACAAAATCCACAAAATTTGAAGGGACTAGTCCTCTTTGTCCATCTAGAAGTTCTCCTGGCGAGAAAGAGCAATGCCATTAAAAGCCTTGAAGGGGAACACCTCTTTCATGTCAGTGCCTTGAGACCAGACAAGGTAAGGAAGAAGGCAGGAGTGGAAACTGTACATTAAACAACATTCACAGTTTCAGAACGTAAAGGCTCGGCGAGGGAAACACCAGAACTGCCACCAAGCTTTCTTGTCAACTTCAATCTTGCCAGCAGGAAAAGCTGACACTATAAAATATCTTATAATTAGCTTTGCCTGCAAGGAGCGGCTTTGCTGGTGCAGAAACTCTGTTAATTAACAGAAGGATGATAAGGGTAATTTTAGCAACTGACTTAGTAGTAGACGAAGGAAAGAACGCGGGGCATGTTTGACAGACGAACTGATTTCAATCTGCATGAATTAGCATGAATTCATAGATTAAAAAGAAAAATACCTTCGTAGAAGCCATCTTCATCCATATCTCCGTACACGTAAAGGTACTTTCCTGCCGTAAGAGGGAGCTCTGCCTCTGGATTTTCATTTGGTCCATCGAAAGGGTTGTAGCTGCAAGGAGAAAGGCGGAATACTGAGCAGGAGAAGGTGCACAGCTCTAAGGCTTATTTTTTAAAGGGAATTAAAACCAACACAGGTCTTTTCCAGTCCCAGTATTCCATTTGTTTTATATGTTTTATGTGTCTTTTACAAAGGTTTATTAACTTCTATGGAGACAAGGTAAAAAAAGACAAAACCAGTGAGTTACAGATAAAGAGGCTACTGTGAGACAGAAAGTACTTACACAGTATTTACATCCGCATCCATCCTGAAAGAAATTGTTAGTCACCGAAATTTTTATCGCTGCATTTCTTTCGCACTACATTTTGAAGTGCAAAGCGAAGACTTTGAAATCTTCCCTTGCTTGAAAAAGTAATTTATAAGAACAGACTGAGACATCCTGTATAAAGAAGGAGGTGCCCGTTCCATGTCATCGAGACACTGAAGGTGAGAAATACAGTGGTGGCCAAGAGAGCCATGTCATGTCAATTAAAGCACATGGACATGGCACTATTTTGCAGCCAGTGCAAACAGGAAAGGGCTCTGTTGTCTATAACACTGATTTCCTGTAATAATTCAGTGTGTGAATGAAGTGAAGGAAAACCTAATGCTGAATATTATACATGTAATGAGATGGGGGCTTTACCTGTAACGGGCAATGCAAAGATGGACTTTCCCAGAATATCTCTGCTTTGAGGTATTGGAATTCTGATCATTATCCATCTGCAGAGGGGATAAAAGAAAAGATAATGTGATCTCAAAAAGCTGCAGTTTTCCTGACAGGTGATATAAATCAGACAGTGAACATGCAACATCAAGAAAAATAATAATTAAATTCTAACATGGCACACAACCAGTTAATTTTACTTACAAGGGCTGATACCAGTGACTGAGTTGGTAAGAGAAATGCTGAGTTTAGAGCTGGTGCAAGTGTCCACTTCCAAACACTGGGAAACAATGAGTATCACACAAAATAAACCCCCTTGCCAATCCAAGCCCATTCACAGCATCAGCATCTGTTGAATTCCACCCTTTCCACTAACTGAAAGGAATCTATTTCCTCTGAATTTACCAACATATTTAATTCAACTCTGCAAAGCCACACATTTATTCCATTACAAATCTGGTCTACAAAACCCAGAGATTAAATTGTGGTGCTGAATCAACAAAGACTCTTCAAATCACCTAAACTGTCGGAAAATTGCCTGAAATTTTACAGGGTGAATACTGAACTGCAACTTTCAGGTGTAAACTGGTCCCTGTCAAAAGTACAGCAGAAAAATACTGAGTTAAGTCACTTTTCCTCCAAATTAACTCTCAGGAGGTGGGTTAGCCCAGCACGCACTACTCTGCCAACACTTGACTGCAGTGAGGAGGACAGTAATAGCCAGGTAACAGGTATTTTCCCCTGTGTAGAATTTGGGGATATATGCACATCTGCAAATTTCTCACCGTGACCCTTTTATATGGGCTTGTCACCAAGTGCAGAACTCAGCCAATAACGCTTACTCTAGAAGATTTTGTCACCAGTAACAACCAGGGCAGTCACAAACATATTTTTTTGCAGAGTATCACTTTTTTTTTTGCTTATTCATTTCAGACTTCCCAGCATTATGCTCCATTTTTAGGTTTTATTCACACGCTCTCCCTTAGGTCCGGGTATCTCTATAAAGGAACGGAGCTTAATTTCTGTGAGCTTGCATAATGTAAGTGCGTATCACGTAATTACACTCCAGAAGGCACAAAACGTACAATTCTGCAAGAGAGGCCTTGACATTCTCAGCGAGAGATAACTCAAAAATAATAGAAAGAGGGAATTAAATTTGACGTGTGCTTTTTCTGTTCCTTGCTGTTAGTTCTGCTTCCCTGAGCCTCCTCACTAAGCCGCTTTTTCTGCTTTCACTACTCTGGGCTGCTTCTTCTGTGGCCTCTCCAAAAAGCAGTGAATGTTTCCACTTTGCAGTAATGCTGCTACACAAATATACACAAATATTTCCTTGTGGATAATCCTTAGATATGCCCATGGAAATTCCCACTGTACAAGAATCTAATATTTTGGTGAGTATCCTACAGCACACTCAGGCTTGTGATCCATTTAGAAACACTTTGTTTCTGTCAATTTTCACAGGTTCAGTAGCAATGAATATAACGTAGATATGAACACGGTTGCAATTTACTGACTCTTGTAAAGGTTAAGAAAAGGATTCCAGACTACAAAATGGCAGGTAAAATCTAAAGATTATTTCCTCAGGGGTATCTGCCCATACTAGAAAATAATAATCTTCTATAAAGAATGTTTTCGATGTTTGTCCTACACCTTTATATATATATATATATATATATAAAACATTTGTCCCAATATTAACAAACAACTTGTTATGGCACCTTTGAAAAGCTCTTATGAGCTTGCTGTTGGATTTCTGCTAGATTTTTACTGAAAAGCAGAAAGCCTTTCTAAGAAAGGAGGAACAGAACCTTTCAAAAGTACAAGTAAACACCAGATGTGAAGTTGAACGGTGGGAGACTTTGGTGACAACATCCTGCAACTTTCACTTCCATTCTACAGACTCAGTATGGGTTCAGGAGAGTGCTGGAAAGGCTGTTTCTAGGTGGGGTCTGCCTTGTGGTGAGAAGATTCACACATCAGGAGAACCAAGCAAAGAAGGAGTCCTGCAGAAGGAGCTGCTTTTCTGCCAGAGCGTCCCTGCCTGGACGGGGCACTGCATGGAATTTCTCTTCTATTTGCTCAGGATGTATCGAAGTCACACCTTTTGGTAGATAAAATAAATCACCAATAATAACACAGACCTGCACCAAACCAGACACAGAGAGAAGTGCTCTGCCTGCATCACTGGAGGCTGAGGGTTTCATAGCAGGTTCTCACACACCTATTTTTTATGCTATGTAACTAGGATATCAGCTGTGGCTTCTTTGAAAATGTCAGTTACATTCCAGCTGATCTTGTTCCCAGGTTGCCTCAGAAAATGAGAACACTCATGTCTTGACTGTTTAAAAGCAGGTGGATCACCCTGCATCAGCCCCCTGGAGCAGAGGAGCCCCTGTCACACACATTTTCAGTAAGAGATTTAAAAAAGACTCACGTCTGAATCAAATCTGCATCTTGGGGTACCAGATCTTGACTTGGACAGGAATGTAGGTTTGACAGACAGTTGTTCTGGTTTGTCTCCAGATATTTGAAGGGGTCGTATAAACTCTGAAATCACACAGCGACTTCCAGAAGGACTTTCATGACCTGGCAGTGAACAAAATGCACACGAGAATAAGTAATTGCTCTCAAGCAGTAACACTGCCAACTAATAAACAGCAGTGAGTTATTCTCTTCTCCTGCCAAAAATCCTGCTAGAAAAAGACTACAGAAGGTGGACTACAGAGCATAGAAGTAGCTAAGCCTACTAGTTCCCAGTCTTTTGGTAAATTGCATAAGTCAACAACATGTAACAAAACCTAATGTAGAAAGTGAAGGTATTTTAACTGAAAAAATTCAAAGTTAAATTTTCTCTTACTGAAAAAGGTCCACCTTCCTTGTGAGCACCTTAATGTGTTTGGAGAAGTTATGTGACATGCTGTTTAACACAGCCAGCACTAAGAAGCTGCTGTTAGAACCTTTCTGTCTTTCGGGGAGTCTGTCATACACTGGAAGGTAGAACCAAGTCATACATGTGTCCTCTAAAAAAGGGACTGAAATGCTAATGATTCAGTTGGCAGGATATTTAATTTAGAAATGAAGTGGTTTGACTTTTGGCAGGCAGGCAGTGCCACGAGCACCTGCTTCACACTTCATAAGAGTTCCTCTTTAACACCAGTACTAAAACATGCAATTTCGCCACAGTACCATCTCTCCAGTTTCTAAAAAATGGAAGACTTGGCCTAGGAAAAAGGAAAAAAAATCCTCAGAAATCCTCTTGGAATATTTTTATTGTGGTTTTTAAAAATAGTTTTAAAAAAACAGAAAAGTTTATATTGCACTGAATAACCTAAGGGGGCTGATTGCTCTTATCGCCTTCTGACACGGGTTAAAATCAGGTTTAGAGGTGAGGGGAGACAATTAAAAAGAACAACATCATCAAGGTTGCAAAACAGACCAATAAAGCGTAATATAAAATACTTCCCCTTTTTTTCCCCTTTTACTGTTTAGTCCCTAAGCCACACGAACGCAGGAAACTGTACACTGAGCTTAATTATACCTGCAGCACACGCAGAAGGTACAGCAAAGCACAGCCCTTTGCTGACACATCCAGATATGCAGAGTGCACTCTCCTTTTCATTACCATAATGAGCCTATGCTCTAATTTTTCAGCCTCTGAATGTGTAGGTTCAGCATTTCCTCTCCTCTTCTGCCAGAAGTCTGGACACCAATGTTTTCCCACTGAATTGCAAGCTTCCCATACCACGTCCCCAGGAATTACCAGTGGAACCTCTTTATTCGCAGTGCAGAGGAGAATAAGCTCCAAAAATACCATCAGAGGGTTTTTCTGGTGTTCTCATTAGTCCAGTATGATTAATTTTCTCCGCATCATTGTAATTTACAGCAGGACAGCTTAAGCACATTGACAGCAGGGAAATATACAACTCGCCATACAAAAGATTAATTACACCCAGCCCTGCTTACAGCAATCCCCAGGCTGGAAAAGGGCACATTTTTTATTCTTGGAACCTTTCTCACATATATAACAGGAAAGTCATCCCTGTTCAGAAACCTTTAGCCAATTTAGCTCCTTCTGTTTGCTGTTAATGTGCTTGCCATATCAGCCTGTCAGCGCCAAGCCTATAAATAATTGGGCCAACTGTGATTATTCATTCAAAGGGAACTGCTGTTTGGTCTCATACCTCCTGGATTCTTCAGGCTTTGTTTTTAAATCACTTGCATCACGTACCAAATGTGGAGAGAGATTCTAGGACAATCCAGCCCTTGCTTTGCATACATACAGGATGATAACTAGGATAGGAACACGCATCATCTGGCTTGGTTTTCTCACTCACAAAACAGGGTACGTAGAATTTGCCCTGAGTCTTTAACATGCAGAAAACTGGGTGCTGGTTGTAATTGCATTAAGTGCCTGGACACGTCTGTGGCTCCAGATAGTGCTGAGCCTACACAGATACCTCCCTTCCCACCAGCGGGATTGGAATATCCATCAGTGTACGTGGAAGTGCAGCTCCTGCCCCAAGTCTGGCTAAGCAAAACGGATCTGTCTTCCCAACTGGACTAATTGCTGCCTTCAGTGTCCCCTGTTTATTTGGCTACTTGTTCAAAGGAGCAGCTCCCTTCTCAGTAAGATCCACACTCGGTGCCATCAACACCTGTCTGCTCATGAAGAAGTTGTGAAAGCATCGAAGCTGATCCTCTAAGGCTCTTTCCATGCTCTGGCACTGCTTTTCTCTAGGACCTCAGTGGGATCTAGTTCTTAAAGCACCTTAAAAATAACTGCATTTTCAAGCTCTTCTAATATCTGCAACAAACTGGGAAGAAATTATCTTTGTGTGAGCCTTATCAAACAACTTTAGCAATTAGTTGCTGTGTATTCTGGAGAGGAGCCTTTTTAAAAGGTCATGAGACACCTAAATTATATATGTAAATTCATGCTGATTCTGTGTACGTAGAGCCACATTTGGATTAAAAAAAAAATAAACACAAGCATCACCAAGTATGAAGCACATTCCTCCTGAATCTCTGTAATCTCCTGCTCATTTCCACAGAGGATGTCTACTCCTGCAGACTGTGAATACAGGATACAGACCAAAAAAAAAAAAGGTTGATTTTAAAAACTGGCCTAAATCTACCTTAGAAAAAAAGAAACTGTTTCAAACCTGGTTCTCTTGTTCACCCAAGGCAATTATACTGATGCCCCTGGCCTTGAGCAACAGAATCTGGAGGAATCAGACCTATTTTAAACTGTTTTATCAGACTGTTTTAAAACTTGTTAACTGAAAACTAAGCAAAAAACCCCAAACAGAATGCCTTTCCTTTTATATTTGACCTCTGGAAAACACTGAGTTAAAAATGACAAATACATGAGGTCAGCTCATAGGAGCATGCAGCAGCATCTAGAAATGTCTCCTTTTTCTCTAAATACTAGAGAAGAACCTTATAAAGCCACAGGGTTTGTGCCCATAAAGTCTTCATAAAATCCATATATGCTCAAAATGGCCTTTATATTCCCATGCCTGGCAAATACCTGTTAAGGCAGTCTGAAGAACGCCCTTTTAAGGGAAAAGAAAGATCACTGGACCGAATTTAAATGTTTCAGGAGAATTACAGCTGGCCATACCTGCATTAAAATTAGCCTCTCCATTTTATTTATTGCAATTGCTGATTCCATATGGACCACTTAAATTATCTGGAAAGACCATTTAAATGAGCCTCTTATCTGATGAATAATAAATCTAAATGTTTCTGTATCTGATTGTGACATTATTACATGTTTAAAGTGAACGTTTTATGCTCTAATCCATTCTGGCTAGGTTTATTTCATTTCCTGATACATTCAAACATCACCAATTAAGGCAAAGCAGCTGGTCATAAACTGATCTCATTTCCGTCATTTGCTTTGCTTTGAAAGCTGTCCCTGCGTTCCCTCTCGTGTTCTTTCTTCCTCACACATAATAAAAATAATGACACTTCTGGTTTGAAGAACTTGCTGTACATTACCAACAGGATCGTGAGCGGGCCGATTTCAATAATTAGAAATCCTGCCCACTTGCTCAAACATCACTTCATTGTTCTCGGCGCATTCCCGCTGAGAACGACTGTTGGCCAAGGATTTCTGATGTTTGTTCACTAGTGCTGCGGGCCCTGAATTCTAAGATGTAAAAATCAAAAGGTTATGAGCAAAGATTTACAGAGCAAGGTCTTTAAATGCCTTCAGAACAGATCTTGCTGTGTTTGCTGTGCTTTTACTCAAGGATTACACGGAATATTTCTGTTTCGAAGGTTTTTGAAAAGGTTTTTCCGTCAGTATTTTAAGAATAAATATAAATTACCTTGGAGAGTTTGACTGAGCACCTTAAAAAGTTTAGCTGCTTTTCATTTGAGGAGCCTGCTTACATCAATTGCAGTGATCCAGGCTGGACTTTCAGGAGCTGCCTAAAGGACATTTCAATACCTAATGACCTTTTCTTCACAATTAATTGTTGCTTTGAAAATCACATCCTCAGAGATATAAGAGCTTATGCTGCTGGTATTAAGGACATTTCTAATAAATTCTTACGGCTATCAGATAATGCCTTCAGAATTCTCCACTGCCTGCACTTTAATACCCACTTCGGTAAAACCTGCAGCTCCAGAACAGCCTATGCACTGCTATGCACCACAGCGGGCAGGACTGCCAGCAGCTCGAATTTTGGGTTCAAGAACCCAAGGCACACGAAACACACAGTTACTGAACTGAACTGAAAGAAGGATGTCACCTCGGTTCCTCCGGACTCGGTTTCACACTGAGTTTAGCAGCCTTCACTGAAAATAACCACTCCTCTGCAAGAGCAGGGAAATGATTTGTGATTTCTAAGCCCTGTTCTCAGAGTTCTTCTAGAAGCTTAGGAATAAAAGTTGAGACCATTTCACATCTCCAATTCCTTTTCATGCTTCTTTTAAAACAACTTCGGGCGAATCTGTAAGTGATGGGAATTAGGGGACAGCTGTTTCTTTGCAGAACAAGTGAAGCCCTTCCAGCAGGGGGGATACTGAGCTGTGAGGACACTCCTCAGCCTCGAGAACAACAGTGCAATAATACACACTCTGACATGCGATTTACATGGAAGTCACTTTCAAGTGTCCTCAGGTGACCTCTTGCCTCGATCTTTGCAATTTTCTGATGAATAATGGATCATTTTCAAAGCTCTGTACTTAGGAGAGCCATCGCCTCTGGCAACGGGAGACGACCTGGTGAAAGTTCAGCACAGCTCTTGGATAAGCACACACTGTTGACTATACTGGGCACTGCAAGTGTGAGAACACCACCACGGATGTAAATCAGTTTTTATTTTTTAGCTTTACATTCTCCATTGCTATTCAAACTCAAGTCAAGACTCTTAATTTGGAGTTATGTGTTTAAATACTATTCTAAACATAGTTAAAAATTTAAACGTACCTTTGCACAGTTTAGCAAGCAACTGTAGATATTATCTTCAGTTCTGTTGAAATACATCCCATGAAACTACTTTTCAACCAAAATCACTTTATGCCAGAATCTATGGTTTGTAGACAGTGTTTGCTTCTATTTTACTTTTTTTCAATGTTTTACTTTCAATTTTTTTATGGACAAGTGCATAATTTCTGTTGAACAAATGCAATTAAGCCAAAACCATTCCATGTCTGTCAAAACACTCCACTCGGTTTCCTGATTTTCTCCCCTTCTCTATTTACACTTTTCTTTTGTGTAATGGCCAATACATTGTGGGGGTCTCTGTGCTCTCCTCCCCCAGGAACTGCTACTTGAACAAGACAGCAGCCCCTGTCCCTGAAACACGGAAGGTTTTACAACAAAGCCTTGCTATGCAGACAGTTCTTACAATGGAAGTATGTTTTTACATAGGGAACACAGAATTTTAATGCTGAACTGATTTCTTATCACTACACCCAACAACAATTAGAATTCTGCTCATAGCAGTGCCTGAATAAAACTGGAACAAGCTCAGTGAGGGCTTAAGAGACACTCTGACATTTAAACAAGCCATGAAACAGGAACAGGAGTGGATTCTGTCCTCCTTTTGTTGCATCATGAAACCTACAGGGCGGAACCGACACCTACAAACAAAATGCTGGTCCTTACCTTTGCCTATAGAAGTGGCTATTCCATTCATTAACTGGGACAGAGATTTACCAGGAGAACCAGAGATATCTGAAGATGCCAACGTGCTGCTGCTCAGCAGATCAATCTTCCCTGCCTGCTGCCGAAACTTCTCCAGCTCTCTGGACAGGAGGTTAAATTGCTCGCTCTGTGTCCGGCATTTCTCCTCCAGCTCTCGCACCTTGGCCTGCACATGCAAGACACAGCACAGACATTTCACTGAGATCAGAGCGAGCTCTGACTCCATCAGATCCTCCTGAAGCACCAGAAGCCAGGATAGGCAAACTATTTGGGATAAACAGGCCCGCAATCTCCCTCTAATTCTCACCCACACTTAGAACGAAACCCGGTGGTAACTCTCTAATATTGAGGTAATTTCTCCTTTCATCCCCAGTTTCCAAAGGGGAAATTCCTCATCCTGTATTTTGGCAGTGCTAAAAGAAACACTGCCAAGAACACTCGCAAACAGATGCTACAGCTTTGTGACTTCTACACACATCTGAATGTCAGCTCTTCCCACTTTTTCTAGAACTCAGGTTTATTTCTGAGATTTGCCCACCCTCTGCTATGAGGCTGAAGCCTCCTGAATGGCTGGATTAACATTTATGTATTAAAACTCAACAAAAATGACAAAACCCACAGTGGTTCATGCAGAATTTGGGCGCAGGCACTGCCTGAAAGGTAAGCTTCTGTGCTGACCTGGGAAATTTGCCCACATGCAGCTTTTGAATTCCTGATGGGAGAAAACGGATAAGGTGATGTGAAAGAAAGATTCCCTGATTGAAAGGAATAACAAAGGGCTTGGGAATTCAGCATTTTTTCTACAACTTTTACTCAAAACATATGAAGAGTAGAGAAGACACTTCAGCACGAAAAACCCCTTTTATCCAAATCTGCACGTTCATTGTACCAGCTAAAGTACGGGCATAACAATGTTTTCAGCACAATGAATTTAAATTTCAATCAGCATTTATAAACCACCTGTATATCTGTTTGCATACACTGGCAGATACTCCTGAAGACAAAAACCACAAATCCAGAGCGCCCGGAGAGATAGGAAAGAATAAATTAACACCTCTTGCAAAGACTGAAGAGTCAGAGAAGCTCCTGAGAGGTTCATTTGTGAGGTTTGATTTTCACCCGGGGGCAACCAGTTGGAGCGTGCTCTGGAAACGTGGCAGAGGGAATGCCACTGGAGACCCCCATGCGTGCCTGCTGTGACCCAAACCAGCAGAAATAGCTCAGCAGGGGCACTAAAAGGCTCCTTATATGAAAAGCTAATGTATTGTATCCTGATCCGGTGCCTTATGATGAACACACATCACTTTCCTTCATTAAAAACCCCTTTATAGTATATGCCTAGTTAAACAACTGCACTGCCAAAGGAAGTCAGGATATCAATTAAATTCATCCAACTGAACTAAGACGTTGGGCTTTTTCAAAGGCAAAAACATTCTCAGTTCACAGAAGAAAAACTACACATTTTACATATTAAGAAAACAACATATATTACATACCACCTCTAAAAACACCGTAGCTAAAAGTCAGGAAAACACAGTAACTATAAGAACCCAAAAATCCAAATTTTTTACTACAGAAGGTGGTACTGTTTGTTCCTTTTCTTGTAATGAATACCTTTTTAAGGCTACAGTGAATTTTAAAGCTCCAATTTCTGTGCATTCAAAACACAAATCAATTTATTTCTGCTAAAGATGTCTCAGGGTATCCATCTGATTGATTATGAAACAAAACCCAATAAGAATCAGAGACATTGTGGGAGTTTTATACAAACAATAAGCACCTGGGGTTTTTCATCTCTTTTCTGTGGCTCTGAACAACTGAAATGTGAGCCTTTGCTACTTGTTAATTTGCTGTATGACATCTCTGCACAATTTTTAAAGGGCATTAAACAAACAAAGAAGTAAACTGGTCTGGGTTTTTTTGGTCCCCTCTTAAGGATGAGCTATTCAACTCCCTAAGAATACGTACTGACCTTTCCACATGCAGTTATGGAAACTCTAGCATAAAATAAAAAATAAAAACGTCACAATCCAAACCTCAACAGGACGCTAAGCTTGTCTTAAATATTTTTTTAAGAAATATTAATGTATTATTATTTATGATTTGCATTCAGGTATATGCCTTCTTTGTCTTCTCTTCTGAGTATACAGACATTTCAAGTCGTTCTGTCACAGCAGTAACGAAGCCTGGAAGAAAAATGCCTTTACTGCCCTTTTTTTTTTTCAAGGTTAAGGTTGTGAGTTAGAAGTGAGCACAAAGTTGGTGCTAGATAAAGAAAAAATGGCCACGAGATCCACAAGTGGAGCATCCATCCCCATGCTCATCCTCATTTCTTGACTTCAGGCATGTGCTCGGTTTGTCTTCAGCCGGCCAGACTCACCTCGCCGCACAAACACCTGCGCGTTCGCGTACGTCACCGCACGGAGAGAGGCGTGTGCCCACAGCCTCAGAAATGGGAATTTTCATCCTGTCCCACAGCTCCTCCCACGTAATCCACCCTAATAACGATGGCCCGAGGTGCCAGGCCTGCCAGCTCTCCCTAGAACTGGGTCTGCCTTGAGCGGCGCTTGCATGAAAAGACATTCTCCGCTGCACAGATTGAATGTCTATCACTCAGCGCTTGCCAAGTTCCTCATACAATCCATAGTGCTGCTTCTAAAATTAAAACAGCCTCTTAGAGGGAAAAGGGAGTAGACTTCATCCATTACAAGACAGAGACTGATCACACGAGACAGGTAAGATGAGGAGCAACTTTCCAAGTGGACGGGTTTGAATTCAGACTATTCACACGTTCACATATTCTGCTGTGGAGATATTTATTTCACAGTTTGTCTGTTCAGAGCAGCAACAGCTCTCACTGGGTGGCTCAAATCAACCTCAGGTGCAAATATCACATAAAACAGTCCCTCCGTTAATAAAGAAATAATCTGAATTCAGACCAAATTCACACCGTCAGAAAGTTACAGTCTTGGATAAACTACCAAACCATTCCTACTGGGCATGCTTGTAAGAAATTGACTTTCAAAACTGGGATCTGAGTTCTCATCAAATCATGCCAAGATTAACTTCTTGTAGACAAAAATCCTGATTTTGATGATTTGCTATTTGGCCAATAAATGCAAAGCATGCTTGCATAACAATGGTTCTAGCACGCATCCCATGCAAGGTTAGGCAGGGCTATCATACTCATTTTAAAGGGAAAAGTGCAGGACTCAGGACAGGGAAAGGAGAATTTATGCCCTAAAATACCTGCATGCTGTCCAAGGTGTTCTGGATGAAGTGCAAAGCAATAAATCCCAACCAAGACACAGTAAACAAAGAGATGTGAAATCAACAAAGAAATAAAAACAGTTTTGAATACTTTCTTTTTTTACATTTCAAAGCAAAGTATATTAGAACAGTTACACGTGTAAAAACATGCATTAACACAAACCACGCTGTAGAACGCTTCAGAAATCAATATTGCTGCTGATCTCAGACTGCAAAAGGCACATTAAATAAAATGCTAAAAAATAATGTGCTTGTGGCAAGAAAAAGCAAAAGCTTTGGGAACCTTGGTGGGGTTAAGCAAGTCGCAGGTCACAGACAAATCAGCTAAACAGGAATTGTGCTTGGCTTGAGGGGGATAAGTAACCTCTTGCCTGCTCTGTTTTAATTATGTTTTCCTGCATCATATACTTTCCACCAGGCATTAAATAATAATTGAATATTATATTCTAAAGCTAAACCAAACTTAATGTGATAATGAAAGCCTATAAGCAAAACACGTTCTGTGGGAATATTAACTTTTACGAACACATTCTTTAATTTATTTTAAAAGATGCACCAGTAAAAAACCACTTTTCACCAAGGCATGACCAGCGAGTCCACACACAGAAATGCTGGGGGAAGCTGAACAGACTAGAAATTACCTTCTGCTAAACCCAGGTTTCTAAATGAAATACTGACAATGCCCTTGCTCTGATCGATCCATGGTATTGCCTGGTTTTTAGGGTACATACAGTAACCCTTAAGAACCACTTAATGCTGGGGTTTTTTCCTTAGGCAGCAAAATGAAGTTTTCTCTCTCTACCACACCCTTTGAAGGTTTTTAGGAGTATCTAAATTATTTCATTAGGCTTAAAATTTTTTCTTCTTTAACATGTTGCCTTATGTTTATTAGAAAGTATTTAATTAGGAACCTTAGATAACTCTGGTATTTGCAGCTATATTTCCAGCCTGATAAATAACATTTTCTCATAATTAATCACTTCCTTTAACAGTATTTTACAAAAAAAATGGTACCAAATGAGAAACTGAGATACATATCATTTCCAAGAGCTCAGCTTAATGCACTCCTAACTGAATTACAAACCTTAAAGGATGTAATTATATTAGAAAAGGAAAAAAATAAATCTATCTGCCCACATATTCCTTGAAACTTTCCAAAGTGTAAAGTTATCACATTCAGAAGGGAACCTGAATAAACAAAGGCAACACACAGTATCTTACCTCTAGCAATTGAACTGCTCCCTCATGTTCCTTCTTAGCTTCAACCTGAGCCTTGTTTTCATGAAAAAGGAAAAAAGAGAAAAAAGGAGGAAGAAGGAAAACCATTAGTCATGCCATGTATAATATGCTCTAAGCACATGAAGTAGCGTACTGTATCCTCAAATCCAGAGCCAATTACAGTCTGGAAGGGCTGGCTCTGCCAGTATTACTCCTGCACTTGGGTTCCAAGCCTCTGAAATAACGGCTTATTTTTCGGAGATTCAATCTCAGGGAAGCTTAATAGCGTCGGTATTTTGCTGGACCAACACAAGCAGGCTCAACACGCCGCAAGATCACAGCACAAGTTTTATCTCTCACACCCTCTAAATTAAAGCTAAAAGGGAGTTTGGTATGATTGTACATTGAGGAGGTTCATAGTGTAGGAGCCTCCCGTGTGAGCTGGGAGAAAGCAACACAAAAACTAAGCTCGTTCTTTTAATGAAGCAACAGTATCTATGACTGAAGCAAGGAGCTCCCAAACACTTCAAGGCAACCACGGGACAAGCTGTCTGAAAACATGAGTGCAACATTTAGGGTCCAATCAACTGAGGGAATAAATAAGAGCAGAAAAGTATTTTATATAGCTCAGAAATTCAGTTATCAAATTTCGGTGCAGAGAAGTGTAAACCTTAAAACCAAAAACCAGCACTCAGTAACTTCATGTTATCCTCACTTTATTTCCATTTAAGTTGTCACTACCTCCTTTACTGAAGCTTGCCCCAGATAAGCACAAATTTTGTTAACCATTGTACAATTCTGCACATTCCTCTTTAGAGGAAAGTCTTCAAACCCTCCTGTTTGGCAGAGGACAACACCCCAGAGACCTTCCATTTTGATGGACACAGATACAGCTATTTTAACTTCATTTCCCTCACCTCTGAGGGCTCCCCTGCTCTGTTACTGGTTTCAGTGGGAGCTGGGTCAGGCCATAAAGCCACAACCAGAACATCCACCCAAACTATACTTCACTGTCACGCAGGATAATAAAGCCTCCTTCAATCCTGCCAGCACAGTCATATTTCTTCCTGGACTACAGTAAGAAGTCTTTCTGCTAGCACTTGATAAATATTGGCTCCACGAGCATTAGCAAACGTAGGATAGCAGGTAATAGAAAGCCTTGAGTCATCCATCATTACAAGTTTAATAAGATCTACCCAGAATATGAGTTCTGGATAAATGATTAGAGAACTTGCATCAATACCTATCTCTCTTTTACATCGAACTGCCTTGTATTAAGGTTGTTTTCAAAGAAAAAAGACCATCTGATTCCCCAGCAACACAAAAGCTTCAGGACTCTTACTTCTACGCTGGAAAACTTGATCAATCGGTATTTATATTAAAAAGACAATGATTTTTTTATTAATATTCAAAATGTGATAGCACATTCATCAGGCTGTACGAGTAAGTTGCTTTGCTCTGAAGTTCACATTTCGGTGGTTCCTCAGCACCTTTACTACAGTAACAAGATATTCCGTGAAATGCCATCCTGTTACTGCCCAGAGTTACTCCTTCCACTTACTGCTTTTTCAAGCAACGACGTGATTCTAATAAAAAAAAAGGGGAAGAAAGAATTTAACACGCACGTGCCAGCTACATTGGGAGGTCTTGTTACTTCAGGTCCACCGAAGGAGAGTTTAAGCAGTGGCTGCAGATGCCGAGCCAGTTGCACTGAGTAAAGTGCCAAATAAAATAAAACCTCATTTGGGCTTGACATCTGCCATGCTGCAGCTCAGCAAGAGTGACTGGAGGAAAGACTAGCCCAGAGATCTGTCTCCTCTTGCCAAACCAAATGGGGTTTTCTTAGATGAGCGCAACAAAAACTAGCAAGAAATGCTGTACCTTTCTTGATTGCTTTGCTTTGACAGGAAATTTAAGTCCAAAATTCAAGAGGAAGTTCTAATAATAACAGCTGAATGTAACTAGAAATGGCATTTTGAAATGTGCCTAAATGCATTAATTGAGAAAGACTAAAAGAAAATTAACAGGAAGATTTCATTTGGTCAACTGCAGCTTTCTATTTCAAGCAAATGACATTAGATATATCTTTTACTCTGCTGAAAATGTCCCTCCCTGCCAATTCTCTACCGAATTCTCATTAGCAGTATTATTTCTGTGTTTTAATCTAGCCCAGCAACTGGAAAAATCAACATTAGCACTGAGACAATTGCAGCTTTAAATGACTTTGGTAAGACTGAAGCTCAGTATCATGTTTTTTGTGTTATAATGAATACTGAGAAATTGCAGTGTGAAAAAAGAAAAGTCTTAAAGTGCTTTGTGAATTAGAGAATGACCTCGGAAATGAGGTACTTAAAAACTGTTTAGCTCGTTGTGGTGGGCTGACCCTGGCTGGACACCAAAGCTGCTCCATCACTCCTCTGCTCAGCTGGGAAGGGGAGAGAAGATACAGCAAAAGTCTCATGGGTCAAGACAAGGACAGGGAGAGATCCCTCAGGAATTACTGTCATGGGCAAAACAGGCTTGGCTTGGGGAAATTAGTTTAATTTATTAACAACCAAATCAAAGTAGGATACAAATCTTAAAAACACCTTCCCCCACCCCTCCCTTCTTCCCAGGTGGAGCAAGGCAGCAAGAGCTGCACGTCTGGAAGAGGAAGCCAAAGAAATCCCAACGAAACTGATATGCCAGTGAGGATGTTAACTGTTCCAGCAGACTAGAAACGGCAAAGACCTCGCAGATTGAATATCATGAAGTTAAGACCAGATTCCTTCCTGAAATTTTAGAAATTCACAGATATTCCTGCGCCAAATATAGAGGGAAACAATGGAAATGCAAAGGAAATACATACAATTGTGCCACTTTCACCCCTATTAGGAAACAGAAGGACTTATATCCAGTTGGGTCAGGTTAATCTTCCCCGGCACAAACATTTTAAAATCAATCAGCACGGACAACATCCACTTGTTACAGCTGCACCAGCGGTCCCCCAGAACAATCCAGGACAGGGCCCGGTTTGCCAGCTTGGGCTTTAAGCTCCTTTTAGACCGGCAGATCCATTCCCAGCAGTTTGCCACCTCCCCTGGCTTTCCCCGTCCGCCCTTACCTTCTGCAGGAGCTCGATTTCCTGCTGTTTGGCGTTGAGGACAGCCAAGGCTTGCTCATGCTCCAACTCCAGCTGTTGCCGCCGTTCAGCAGCCTCTCGCATATGCTGTCGCAAGGGAACAGGGAAAACTATCAGGAGGCTTCAACACGTTCCACCTTGCAGCCAAAGGGGCTGCCATTCCCAGGGACGCAGATGTTCCATCTTGACATAAAAACTCCCTGCTATCACCGATCGGCAAGCTGGAAAAGCGGGTAGGGTTTTAATTCGGTCAGTATTTAGAGGTGTGTCGCCAAAGCCAAACTCAGGTGTTTTGACAGCGACCTCTCGCAGGATGCACCGCTCTGACGCCGTGAGCAATGCGGCCTCGGGGATGCACAAGGGAACAGGACCCATTTCATCCATCAGGCACACATTTTCCTGTAGCATTTGTGCTAAAAAAATCAAAGCCTGGAAAAAAATTGCCTTGACAATTCCCCAAACGCCTCTTTATCTAGGATATGCTTTTGTGATTTGTTTTGCAAATGATGACCCAAATGAAATCGCTTACCTTTGCTGATCTCTGCCTCTTATTTACAGCTGATTAGAGAGAACAAAACTAACACAGGTGGACGTGGACAAGAGGGACCATACAGTACCCAAAGCCAACTTTTAAAGTATATTTGCTGCTAACGATCTAAAGGTTCTTGGGAAGAGCACAAGCTGAACAATGTCAAGATGTCCTTTGCAGATAGAAATCTTTTTCATTACAGGTTAATATTATTCTCCCAACTTCATTGTAACTTTCAAACACCTTCTTAATAAATGGGAGTTAAGAGAGATCTCTACCCAGATTCTGATCTCTTCTCTGGTGAGACTGGTATTGAAGATTTTTATTTTCGAAATTACATATTATTCCCATAATACTCCCAGAGCAGAGGCACAATGTCTTATCTGTAGCACCGTGAGTTATTACACACAAACCTATTAGAAATCAGCACTTGGAAACACAAATGCATGGCTAGAATTGACAAGAAGAGCCCCAAATATCTCCTATTATGTTCAAGAGAAAATTTTATCGAGCGCTATTTCCAACCTTTCATGAGCTGCTTTTATCTGGTACATGTTACTCATAGCAAAGAGGGACTGCCCAGGGGGGCTGATGTCTCTCAATCTGGATACGTTTGCAAAGGAAATACTCCATTTGGCCTCTGCTTTGGATTTATTTATTTGCATTTGATGTGCTGCTTAAAAACAACAACAACAAAACAGATTTGCCAATTCATCAGTTTCAACCCTCAACTATGGCTTGTCTTCAAGGAGCTTTGTGAGGATTCAGTATTTGGACCGCAGACATTTCTGAACAGTCTGCGGAGTAGAAGACTCCGCAGAAGTTAAATGGATCTGTTGTTCCTGGGTAATATCTATTACCAGTATTTTATAATGACCAAAAATAATGGCTCTGATTCTCATCTCCTCTGAACGAATATAACCTATTTCACTAACTAGTCTTACTCATGATTTAAATTAGCGTGAAGCTCCATTTACAGAGCTCAGCAGCTTCCATCACATCTTGTGTAAAACTTGACACCGATGGAGCATCAGCACATTTCCTAAATGTAAGAAATGGTGAGGCAATCAAGTAATTCTCACACCTTTAATTAAAACCTCTAATTATCATAAAAAAAAGGTCTCACTTCACTCTCTCATGATTTAGTGCCAGATTTGGTATACCACATTTTGATACTGTTAAGTTCTTACTACTTTTACAAAAGCTACTACAGAACATTTCTAGTCCTTGGCAAAGATCAATAAATAATTAATACTGTGACCATACAGCGAATCTATAAAACGCAATAAAGAAACAGATTGTTATTCATGATCTGTAATTCCCTCCAGCTTTTCATTTCTCTGTTTCCTAAAATATGTATTTAATGATCTGGAGTTCACAGATTTTAAGGTCAGAAAAGACCATTTGGTCATCTGTGTTAACCTAAAAGTACCTCTCAGTCATTTCAGTATTGTCATGATCTACTTAGTATTTAAAGCAGCACAGATCTCTTCACCCCAGCATCTGTCCCTCCCCTGGCACAGCAATTAAATCTCCCCCAAACCAGAAGCAACTCCTCTCCTCACACACTGGTCTCAAATTGGTTCTCTCTCCAAATCTGTTTTGTGCTTCCTCTCTGCACATCAGCTGCTGACATTGCTCCCTCCAAGCCCGAGAACAGGTTTGGGCAGTGGAGGAGGACTGCAGAGAGCATTAGAGAAAACTCTGAGCTGCTCAGTTCCTTCTGCATCTTCCTCCAGGACTGGCTTCCACAGGGATGACCTTGCCAAGGTTGGTGTAGGCGGTGGCAATTCATTTGTCTGTGCTATCCCTGTCCTTAATGTGAGGCACGTCAGAGCTTTCCATTGTGCGAATTTGCACTTCCCTTTTGCACCCTGTCTAGGGGTCCTAATAACGCCACTCTGCCATCAGAAGGCAAATCCATGTTTAAAAGAGCACAGAAAAAATATAGTAGGGACTTCTACTTCAATACAGTTGTCAAATAACACTCTGCCCCTCAAAGAAAGGGCGAAGAAGGAACCTCTCTGGTGCCTCTTTCGGATCAAAGACGAGAATCCCGCAGCGCAGCAGAATGAACTGGGCACATCGTGCATTTATCAGTTTTATTCCAAACCACAGAGCCAGACAGCTGGATGGTACAAACTGCTTCTGAAACACCACTTAAGGGAGCTGCTTAAATGGTTCTTTTTCCTTCCTCCTCATGGGCAGCGGGGGGATCTGACAATGAATAGCCCGTGCTGGCTCCAACTGTTGCGGTGTGTACCTACAGCTGCAAAGGAAACAAAGAACCCCACTCTTCCCTACACGAGTGACTTTGCAGCTCTCAAACGTGCAACTGGTTAACGCAGGAACAGGCTCCGACGGCTTTCGAGCACCCGCGCCTTGTTTCCAAACCAGAGCTCATACACGCTGCTGAATGGGGAGCAAATTTAATTGTCACCCAAGGAGACTTATCAAAAGACTTCTCATCTGTGCTCGCAGATGGGCGAGCACCATTAGAGAGGGATGAATGGGAAAAGCTGGCTGAACACATCAGAAAATCAGGGCTCTTCCACGGGAGAGGCGCTGTGGAAAGGCTCAGAAGTCAGCTAATTCAGCACTTCTTCATCTTTTCTGCTTTGTTGACTCATCCTGAATTTCTCAAAAGAGAAACTGAGTTTCTTTTTAGACAGGGAAACTAGGCTAAATATTTCTCCAAACTTTTCTTTTCCTGTGGCTGGGAAGCTGCAAGCCATGTTTTCATGTTTTCAAACTACTGATTTCCCAAACATACGAGGACACACACGAAACACAGGATTGACTGCATCTGCTTGGGCAAGATTTGGTGCTAAAAAGGAGCTGTAGAGTTTCAGGTCTGTTCAAGACAAAGGGCTCTGCTCAAGGGAGAAAAGTACTGAACATGGAAAGCCGGGATCTCTGCAGCCAGCAGAGAATTCTTGTTTCAGTGAAGGAAAATTTTTGAAGAAGATCTTAAGCAGAAGAGCGAGATTTACAGAATGTCAAGGCCACAATAACAATTTGCAGCCAGACCGGCAGACATAGCTCTTTCTAAAGTAAAATATCCTGGCAGTTGTTCATATTCTCATCCTCTTTTTGACTTAAATAACTGTACAGTGAAAACCCACATCCAATTACTTATAAAGTATCAGATTACGGCCTCTAAAGATGTCTCTGCTCTGATAGTTTGAGATGCCTTGCCAGTATTCGGTCTACTGCATTCCATACATTTTATCATAACTAATAGGGGCATTCAGGCCCTGAGTTAAATTACTTATGCTTCTGTGACTCCCTGAATGAGCATCAGGAATAATAAACAAGCAACAGAAGTACTGGATTTTTGGACTTCATGTCATTACACATACCTTTAGGACCTGCTCTAAGTTCTCCAGCTTGGCTTGGAGCTGGTGTTTTCCCTTTACAGCCAAATCTCGTTCTTTGGTCACTCTGAGAAGGGTTTCTCGAAGATGGTCATAGTCTGATTTTACCTGGAAAAAATCCAATGTGATTATTGCCCAAACAGCGAACAAATGAAGGGAAAGCCAGGTCTGACACAAATATTTCTGCATGTTAAAAATGAAGAAAGGAAAAAAGTTCAAAGGAAACAGGAGAGAAGCACAAAAAACCGAAACAGGAATGTTCATATACATGGATACATAGAACATTTTCTTTTGACAAGGACTACAATCTGGCAACCAAACTGTGGTTATGCATAAGACATGCAAATTTAAATATTCTATACAATGTCCCAGATGAATGACAATCAAAAATTTCTAAATTCTCTGGATCTCAGAGGCATCAGGGATGGGTGTGCTCTAGAGTTCTAAAACATTTAAATATAACTCCCATGTACATTTTTCAGACTCTTTTTCAGTGTAAACTGACTTCAGAATAAACTCAGATGTACACGATCATCCTGTGCTAACACCCGAAATCAGCGCCTCTACAACTCAAAAACAGGTGGTCTGCAACAAACCCCTTGCTCTCCCTTCAAATAATTCCACGCAGAAGGTATTTAAAGGATCAGATACTCATAAAGTAGGATTTGGTTTACAATTTCAATTACTTGCTGCTATGTTAACCATTTCAGTATGATCCCATCTTTTTATACAGGATTTTGTGAAGCACCAGTGTCAGTGACTCCTTCATAAACACACAAACAAGAAAATACATTTAGTTACTTTATCCTGCCATGGAAAAGTTCTCTCTTGAATTCAAATCAGCTGAAAATTTGATTTCTTATCCCTGATCATTTTATGACTTTGAGACACGTATTGATGTATTACAATAGGATTATTGCACCTTGTATCTTACGAGAAACTGCAGCTTTTACATTAAGGATGTAAAATAAACACCTGGGTTAAAGAAACCAAACACATTATGTTCACATACTATTTCCACTTCCCTGCGACGTCGGTAGAAGGTAAGAAAGCCAAGGAAAGAGCAATAATCTGTTTAGTGAGCAGTGCTCCCACAATCACGTTTCCCTTTGTTACTGCAACACGGCACTGAAGCATAACCGAGGCTGGCTGGGTCAGTGGCCAAGGGAAGGCAAAGCACTCCAATGGGCTGGCACGGGCTTCAATCTTCCTGCAGCTCACGTTTCCTTCCAGCTCCAGTTTAGGAAGTGACAAGTTCCTTTTATTTGTTTGTTTGGGTTTTTTTTCCCCTCCAATTTAATCACTGTAATATTTGGATTTTTAAAGAACGAATGGCATTGAGCAATCTCTGCCATGGATATCTCCCGGACATTTTCTAAAGCGATGTTTTGGAAGCTGATTCAGCCTTTTTATTTGCCTTCTGGCTGCAGTTTGTTAACTTGCAAATTTTGCCACGGACCAAACAATCTAAATGGTTGCAGCCAGCCCTCGTGTTCAGCATTGCAGCAGGGCTCTTTGGAGTGCAGTGGACTAGAAAAAAAGAGAGGAAAATGGAACAAATCATGTTTTCCACAAGAACTGATGCAATTATTGTCAACCTCGGGATTTTTTTTTTCTGTGCACAGATTTTTCTTTTCCTCTCCCCCTACTTCTTTCTAACTAAGGAAACTATTAAACAAGGGATTTTCAGAATCTATTAACTTCCTGAATCCTTTGTATTGTATTCCATTGCTCTGATTGCTCAGGGTATATTGTTGAAGAATAATGGAGTGGAAATAGGAAACAATGAGGTATCAGTATCGATGATGCCATCTTGTTACTGTCCGTGATGCTCAGTTAATTTACCGAGGATTAATGAAGTACAATATTTTGAACAAGTTTCAAGAAAAAGTTGTTTTCCTTAGGCTTTAGTTTTCCCTGCCTCCAAAACAACTCATACAACTGACCGCCTTTGTAAAGAATTTTCTAAGACTTACTAGTCATCATATTCTGAATAATTGTTCTGCTCCGTGCTCTTCCCTGCTGGCAGGGAGGGGGCTCTCAGAACAAACAGTCCTTATCAGGCTGCTGCTGTAATTTTGGAAAGAGATGGATTACAAATAGGTAGAACTGCAGATATTTCACACATCTCAGGATCTTCCATTTAGTATCCCGAAGTGCCCGCCTAAATTAGTTAAAGTTTAGGAATACACAAACGGTTCTGAAAATTCCTCTGCTTTCTCTTTTGGCAAATCAGCTTTTGAACCAAGTTCTGTGTCTGTTTTAATTTTGTGGATTGGAAAGAACAGAACCAAATCTACCAAACACCTTCAGATAATTACTCTTTTTCCTTCCAGAGCCACTGGTATCTTTCAGTATTTCTACAGGACAGTCTTGCCAGGACTTTCTCATCTGAAGATCGTGTATCACGCAGAATGCTGTGATCTACACATTTATATAACCCAGAAGGCATCATAAAACTTGACAAGACTATCATTTCCATTTTTTTTTAGACAACATTTGTTCTTAAATGTGAATTTAATGCTCTCTCCAAGCAGGCTGTTTAAGAACATATGGGAGATGCATGAACTTGAATTACTCACAGAGCGTATCAAAACATCAATGTTCCCAGTGGCAAAACCAGTTGACCTAAATAGAGTGCCATCAGAAACAGCTCGAATTTCATGACAGAAACAGGGAACACTTCGATCCGTGATGTTTCTCTGCTCAACGCATCAAACCAATTTATTTTGCATCCCATATCTTCACACTTACTGAATGTACCCCCACTGGAGTCAGTTATGAAGGCCAGAACATTGCTGAAGTGCCTTCCACTGCCTGAACACTTCAACAGACACTGGTTATTGAAAACCAGCTCCTCACCCTGAACCAGCAGTATTTTGTTGGTGAAAAGCTCCATCAGCCTTACCACCCATCACGTGCCTTTATTCTAGACATTACAGAGCAGCCAATTCCTCAAACCACTGGCATCGTTCAGAAAATTCACTGAGAAACTACCATGAGAACGGTATGATTTCAGGTGTTGTGGAAATAAATTCTGAATGCATAATGCCTATTCTATTTTTCCATAAAAACACTGTCCCACCTATATTCAGATGAACAGGAAAACAACTCAGAGCCACAGCACTCCTAAGGACACAAAATCTTTCCACAAGTCCTCCCCACCAGGAATGCCATTTGGCTTCACTTTTAGCACAGTCCCAAAACGAAACCACGTAAGTTATGCACAATTTTAACTGTATTTCATGGTTTTTAAAGGTAGGCAGCCTCGTACTTAGTCCTTTCTACAGTCACATTTCACCGAGCCCATTGTGCACAAGTGAGCAGTAGCTTTATCTGTGCTACATAACAGAATGTATAAACACTCCTCCAGCCCCATTTGCTTGGATAAAGTTGGCCTGTTTTTCAGGCCAGCTCTCAAGGGTGAAAAAGAATAAATTAATTTAGGCAGGTTTTCCCCTTCAGGGCTGAGCCCTAACTCGGTTAGAATTCTGCTCCAACCTCCACATCCAAAGCTGTATAGTTTCACACATTCTGAACAGTAAAATGCGATCTAAACTGCGCAATCTATCCTCAACCTCATTGTGTGCGGTAAAAATACTCCCAGAAAACCTGTTATGCAAGAAGAAAAACAAAAGGTTTGTTAACACTCAGGGTATGCCACTAAGATCACATATTGTTAAAATTGTTAAAAATGAGACAGTAACTCTTAAACCAAGTTTTTGGTTGTGTTGAGGTGATACTGGATTAGTAGTGCAGGCTGCCAGAGTTGTTGTGCTGTGCCTTTCCCAGTGTTTAATATATTTGAGGAAACAAACCCCCACAGTATGATAAATTCTGACAAGATCATTTTATTACTAACTTGGTGGCTAACGTGTCAAAGGTTGACATCTTACCTTCATATTTTAAATCGTTTTTATTAGATTTTTTTTCCACGTACCTCAAGCTTATCACTATAGTTCAAGACAACTATTACCTACAATAAAGCATTATCAACCATGCAGTTCTGCACTTGGTGATAACCAAAGGACTAACATTTTTAGTGTCACCAAGGTACTGAGCCTTCACCGCATTAATGCTGTGCATTATTCTGCACCCGTTAGAACATCAAATTGCCCAAGTGAGACTTTATCTTATGTGCCTTGTGAGGTAAAGAGCAAAGGTAATGTGTAAACAACACTAAAGAGAAGAGAAAAACATTAGGAAAGGGAGAAATTGTAGACAGATGGACGAATAAAATTAAGTGATGCCGTGATACACGTGGCTTCCTCCTCTCATAAAGTATTATAACTCAGTCTTCTTATATAAAAACAATTTACACTCGTCAGCAACAGGAAACGTCAGGTCGTCTTCGATACCAGGTGCTACGTATAAAACATGGACTAAACGCCCAGCCAGCTCTGAATTCTGGTGATTGCCATCACCTCAGGGACCTAAATGAGACCTCCTTTGGCTTGGAAAGGGAGCAGCGGGCTGCTCTGTGACCCACACCTGTGAGAGCCCCCAGAGCGCAGCCGCCGCCGCTGGGCAGGCTTTGAGGATGGGCTTTCATCGGCGCCCATGTGAGTAACAGCTCTTGTGATATATGAATGAGGTTGCCCAGCAACTCACTTAAGCCCTGTAGAAATCCCAGATTGGAGTTTTATTTTTAGCTGAATGTAGCCCTGTAAAGTGGCTGGTTCATGATGTTTCTTCCCCTGAATGCATATGTGACGAGGGGAGGCGCGTCAGCCTCTCCCCTCTCCCATCCCTGGTCACCTCGTGCAGAATTCGCCATAAATATAATCACACTGCGGTTAGAGAGATGTTTTTCAGTCCATGATAGGCACAAATAAGGCCTGAAGAAAAACACCTACTATTAAAATCGTTTTTATATCAGGACCTGGAATACCTGAGGCTACAGGGGAAATAGCGCCGAGTAGAGTTTCGGGCATTCGCTGCTGGACAAGAGCTTTTCAACATTTTATGGAGAAATTCTAAATTGCAAATTTAAAATGCAGAAGGGTAGGAGAAACCTACCAAATAACAGAGAGAAATTCTTTAGAAAAAGAAGAGAATTTTTCAATCAAGTCTCACCAGCATCACCAAAAAAGTCTTTTACCGAAGCCTAACACCAACTTAAAATACTAAGAATATATGCCTCAGAGGAATGATGCACCTCTCTAAAATCCATCAGCATCTTGAATCTTCACTTGGAAACCACATTTGATCATGAAACATTTTTTTGTAATTTATTTTAAATTACGTTTGCTTCATGCAGAAGCAAGCAGAGGAGAAAAAGCCCTGTCTGCAGCCTGATTTCTGTGACAAAGGGCTGCGTGAGACCTGTGCTCGTGGCGTTACCTGGTCATACTGCAGTGCTCTGGGGGACACACTTGCATACTGAAGGCTCAGGCGATTCTTTTCTTGCACAGCATCTTTCAGTTTATTTTCCTAAAACAGAAGTAAAGAGTGTTACAGACCATTTATCTCCATTACAGTACATCCTATTAAGTGCTTAAGGAAGCAGTGTTTTTGCATTATTTGGTATTAACAAATTATTAAGAGCAATACGAGGCACAGAGCCAAAGGCACCGAAGGTGCAGAAGCAGCAGATTAACTTGCAATTACAGTCAGCTCCATCATAAACCCACATGTTTTCAGGAGATGATCTGATTAACGATGTGCAAGCAAAGAGAGATGACCTGGCTCTCACAGGCCTGGTGCCCACCAAAAGAACAACAATAAAATCTCCCTGGGGATGGAACGAAGAGCCCAGACCTGGCTGCCTCACCTCGCTGCTCAGAGCCGGCAAGGCAAAGGGACTGGACTCCCAGAAAAAAAGCAATGCCACGGAATTTAGGTGTTCAGAAGGCAAAAGCCAACGACTGGAATGTCTGCTCACGTATGCGTTGTTATATTCACATATTTCACTTTACTTTTAATATGTATCTATTTATAATGTAAGTATATATACAGATTCCAATAGAAAGGGTAGAGCAGCTCTGTACTGCAGTGACAGGCAAACCAGAAATGCAGGTGGGAGGCAAAAACTAAGGGAGAGCTTATGCTTAAGGATCAAGGTACTAACTGCAGCCTCAAGACTGTATTTATATACAATTAAACAGAAATATAAGCAGGAAAACAGGAACAGTAAACAGAATTCAAATATATAGTTAAAGGTCAAACTAGAAGGGTGGAAATGCTTATCAGGTCACACAAATCAAAATAGATGCAGCCCAGGAAAAACCAGCAGCATCCTCTGATATTTCTGACTATTTCACTGTAGCACAAGTTCACAAAGGTAGCTGTCAGAGACTAAATCTTAAACTCGGTTCCTTATCAAAGTTGTAATCAGTCATGCTGGGCAATCTGTAATCCTTCCAAACTACAGTGGAAATTACGCATTGTCTTCTGAAAACATTGGTTATATTTCCCAAAAGTACATTAAGGTGGGCAAAACTTGGCCCATTTTTGAGTGATGAGAAATAATTTATGATTTTGCATCACTCAAGTCCACACGATCAGCAGATTTCTCTACTCATTCTGCTGAGGTCTTAAGAAAAACCGTTCAAATAATGCTTTACCACAGTTTGCCTTTAAAATTCTCAATATGGAAAAAAAATTAAATTGCCAACATTTGATTTACCAATGCTAGCCCCAAAAAAGGAATGTCAAGATTCTGATATTCATCCTACCTGAAAGCAAAACCTTGCTATTTTAAGCATACCTTTCCTAAATCAATTTCAAAACTCTCTGCATGCAAGATACATGTTTCGAACAGCAAACAGCTTCTTTGAGGAACAGTTGTTGTTAAACTGTTTATTTAAATTGTTTTCTAAGCTTCATCACCTAAGAATCAGAACTGGTGAAGCTTACAGATTTCTGCCTAATGGCCACTTAACTAATACCTAAGCAGGTGTGACATTCGAACCTGACTGAAGTCAACCACTGGGTTCAAAATGTACAGGGTCAGCTAAACAGGGGGTATGACCACGTGAATAATTTGTTTCTACAGGGAAATGACATTAAATGTCAGGTTTGTACGACATTCATACTGAAAAGCCCATCCCGAGTAGCAATGATTTTAACATATCAATGAATTCCACAGAAGCTCCTGCACATCTGCCCACGCCTGGAACGCCAGTCTGATCCGTAATTTGAGCTTAAACAAAGGGTAGTGAAAATTGGTGCAGCTTAAGAAATGACACGGCACAGCACCACCGTGGTACAGCGCCAGGACATCTCATCATCTGTGGGAAGCCTCCCTCTCGACTAAATGGTGCTCCTGCACTAAGGCAAGATGGCAAAGTGCAGAGCATTCAGTCTCCTGCTGCAGACACACCTCTCCTCTCGCCCAGGAGGAGCTCAGCAGCCATCATCTCTCCAGTCTGCTGTTCAGGGTGCAATTAAAAGGGGCAGTCAGGCTCCATGAGATGCCAGACACTTCTGAGGGCGAAACGAGAAGGTTTTCTTAGCCCACTTATTGTATTTTCAACGGTGCGAATTAAATCAGTAAATATTTTTGTAATATCAACAAATGGCACAGAACGGTTTCTTGGATACGCAAATAAATCATTGTTTCCTATCAATTAGTCTTGTGTGTTATGGTGTGTCTATTCCGCTCTGTACAAGGTGAGAACAGGCTACACCACTGGCTCTGAAACCCTTAAAAATGCAGACTTTTGTCCAGCCACATTTGAATTTAGCTTTAATGGATCAATTTGCAATTGCTACAGCTCAATACTGCTCAGCTGACTTTAATGGGGAACAAGCAATAATGAGTCACCAGGTTTTAATAACGTTATTAGAAGGAATTTCAGCTGAAATGGAGGGGTGAGGAGGTGAAAGGAGAGGAAGGAGTAATTGATGGCAACCTAGGCCAGCATCTTTCGCACCCTGCTTAAAGCGTCCAAGATGGAAAACGGTTTATGAGAGATAACACAGCAGCTGAGCTGGCTGTTGGCCCCACCTGAAAAAAATACATTTTATCACGTTGTTTGCCAGAATGAATACAACTAGGGCAGTACCTATTCCAGTTTCATTAGTTCTTAGTTATAAGCCTCTTTCTTTTCACTTCTATCTTTGTTCATCATAATGGCAATTTCTCTCAGCATTCTTTTGCATTTACCAGGATAAAACCCACCCATGTTGCCCATTCCAACTAAGTCTGTAAAGACGAAGAATCACCTGAAACAGGAGCAGGAGTTACTGGCACTCTTCTAGCTTAAGAAAGACAAGATAGAAAGCCAGCAGCTAAAATTCAGGTACAAGATTTCCACTTGCAGTCCTTCGATAAGGAGAGAATGTATTGTATCATGAGAAGTGACCAATCAATGTACAGTTAAAATGTTTAGATTGCTTGCTCCCAGGAAAAAAAAGCATTAAGGAACAAAGAATACATGACTCAGATTTTGGAACAATAACAGGTGGTAGAAGCCAGAAACTGAGCCAAAGCCTCCTAAATTCTCGCCAAGTTCCTTCACTGGGCTGTGTCTTCTGGAAACGATCCAGGTCATAATTATTGTCAGCTCTGAAATTCCAAAAATATTAGTTTCTATTTGATGACTTGAGTCATCCCTGAGCAGCAGTGAACTCCTGCAGCTGGGACTCAGAGGAGAGTCCTGGAAGATGCAGCTGTGACAGTTCGGCTCCCGCGCAGAGTCACCAGCCGTGTCCTGGGAAGAACCCGCGGTGGGCACACGCTGCTGCCTGCAGGGGAACCAGGCCACTTTCCGTGCAGTGCACACGAACAGCACTCCAACAAACAGTTATGTTCACTCACAAAATTCCTCAGGACCAGTTTTGCCAGGGCTCAGTGTTTCCAGATGCTGTTACTTGGAGAAACACACTTCTCACACGCATTTTTATTATACGCACTTCTATTATGTATCCCCTCTCCCACCATCTCCTCTTCCCCTGTGGCTGTGAAATACCACCTGAGTTCTGCAAAGGATAGTTATGCACCATTGCAGTGCGTGATTGTCTGCCTAATCCATTGACTTCGGTGATTTGGTCCCTTAACAATAACTGCCTCGATATTTTCCAGATTAGTTAAATATAAACCTTCAATAAAAAGAGACCAAAGTTAATCCCAGCTAGCCCAGAGCCAAACTCCACTCAACAAGCAATTCATATATAAAAAAAAAGAGAAGCAAAGTCATGGAGAGGAATATCCTGAGATAGAGTTTTCTTCTTAGTAGGTGGTACGGCGCTGTGTTCTGGATTTAGTATGAGAAGACTGTTCATGACACACTGATGTCCCAGTTGTTGCTAAGCAGTGCTTAACCTAAATCAAGGACTTCTGAGTTTCTCATGTTGTGCCAGTGAGGAGGGGCACAAGGAGCTGGGAGGGAGCATGGACAGCTGACCTAGTGTGGCTAAAGGGATATTCCATACCATCGAATATCACAAACAGCACATAAACTAGGGGGAGGTGACCAGGCTGGATCCCAAAAGAGCTCTGAAACTTCAAACACGTTGCCTATTGAAAATCCCATCTTCTCTCACACAAAGGCTACTCTTCCTTACGACAAAATAAGAGCATTTTTCCATTCTCCTTAACTTGGCAGCCAGCACTGAACGCATTAACAGCAGGGCAACACTTCTCCCTTGAGCTCTTCCAACTGCCAATTCCAAACAGAACCTCCAAGTGAACAGAAAGGAGAGGTCAGCGAATACACCGGGCAGCCACCGCCACCGCCAGACGCGCTGGCAAGAGCCTGGGAACGTGCTGCTTGCCTCCGGCGTGCCTGGGAATGCCAGGGATTCTCTGCCACACACTTCCCCTCTCTCAGTTTAATAAGTCTATCAAATCCTAAAGGGAACATGTGAAGAGGCACCGTTCAAATCGGGCTTGGACCCGAGAGGAAATTCTGTGGGATTTCACAACTCGTTTAGGAACCTGACGTGACCGAGGCTGTTAGGACCAGTTCAAACAACAAACCTGTGGAAAGCATTACCGTGCACTCTTCCCTCATCCTTTCTACTTCTTATAGAAATAGCTTTGGACTTCTTAATGCAAATTTAATGAGAGTTTTGTCCTTTTTCTCCCTGCTGCCCTCTCTCCCCCGTTCTTCATTTATTCATTGTATGTAACAATTCTGACAATATAATTGTGCTTAAGAAGCAAGATTTTCCTGGAGTCAGATGAGGTCTACCGTTTAACCTATGTAAATCAATCCACTGCAGCTGTTAATAAAGACAAGCAGAGCGGAGATTAAGAACTCATCAAGCCAGTTAGTCCAAGACACAGTATAAAGGCAAATGCTGACCAAATGTTCAGACTAAAGGGCAAGTGAAAAGGAAACAGTACTTCATACTTCCTAAAAAGCTTCTTGCCAGTCTCCAGGGGCTCGACAGTGGGTTTCAGTGATTCGTTGCACAGTCTGTCACCCCCTTTCTCATGATGTTGCTACACAATGCTCATTGAAACAAGAAGGAAATCAAGGGCTTGAAGCAATTCAATAACTAGCCTCACACGCATCCAAAAATTTTACAGAGAAGTGAATGTGGAGAAATAACTATAAGCAAATAAGCAATAGAAGCTGCATGTAGAACAATTTCACTTTCCCCCGGAAAAAACTGAATGTATTGTCACAGATTAGCATCAACAAGCTACAGAACAAAACAAACCCAACTTTTTCTAAGTCGCAGAGAGCTCCTGCTTCAGCTTTTAAGTTAAACACAAGAAGCATAAACGATACTTACGTATATTACATACGTGGTGATATGTCAATCACGCTGCATTCGTGTGAGGACCACAAGCAGCGTAATTTGCAGAAAGAATCATGTCAGACAAAACTCCAAACAGCGAGGATATTTCCTGCTGGATGCAAGGAATGCTTCAGGCATTCACAGCTCAGACAGGCATTTTGATTTAAGAAAACAACACTAAGGATAATCTTTTTAGAATCTGCAAAGTAAACTGAATCAGAAAACTGACAGCTCTCCCTAATGTTTATCAACACAGCAGCCCTGCAGTGGGCTTTAAAAAAAAAACCAACTTGGTTTTTAAGGGGTGCCCAGAGCACTGCACAGACTTAAAGGCTCACACACCAGTACATGTTTCACAGAACGTAAGGCTGTTAATAAAGAGACACCCATGACAAATTAAATATGAGACATTACAAATAAATTGTGTTACCTTATATATAAGTTGCATCTTTTTAAGTGCAGAAATGAAGGCAAAAATGTGTGTTCGTAACAGAGCAAAAGTAAAAATTTTCCTATGGATATGAGGACTGACTAAAAAAATTCACAGTAGGAGGATGAGTTTGGTAGATTTAATACAATCTGACACCACTGCCTGGGTAACAAGGTTCTACATTGCCTGGAGAAAGGCATCTGTTGCCCTGTGTGCTAGTTTGCTCATCCATCAATTATTTTCATTTAAAAAAACCGTTATACACTATTCGTTTATTTGTAGCTCTTTTTCGGTGAGACTTATTCCTGCCAGTAACCTGGAATGACTGCATTAGAACGCTCTGATCATAATCCCCTGTGATGGTTCTCTGTTTTAATGACACATGAATAGAATTAATCCAAGAACAAAGTGAAAACCTGTAGTCTACAGGTACTTGAAAAGAAAAAAAAAGAAGAATCTTTTGACCTTTTCTCCTGTTTTTTTTTTGCCCCATAAATGACTCAGAGCAAATCAGGTTCATCACCTCCAATTCATTTTTCTCTTCTTCCAAGAGCTACATTTTAAAGGCAGAGCTGACTCATCCTCCATCGTACAACTGTGTAAGAACCTCAGCATGGCCAAGCTGCCAGAGCTGGGCTGAGGCACAGCCCGCACAACAAACTGCCAGTAAAACCTGTCTGATTTTATCTTGGCAATCAGCACGTGGACGATGCAAGAGAAACACAGGCTGTCCTGCACAATTCCAACCCCCGCACAATATAATCCTGGGCAAAGTGGAACCTGAAGCAGGCAGAGAAAAATGGCTTTCCAAGAAAGATGCTGCTGTTTTGCTACTGGTACTTAAGGTTGTGACACCACTTCTATTATATCTGACAGCTCTGGATGTGTATCAGTAAGATAAAAGAGCCTGAAAGATGCTGAATGTCCCCTCCCTGTCCCACGAAGGGGACAGTTCTATCCAGTACTGGCTTCCACACTTACCAGCTTTGACAGCTTGAAAGTTGCACTTTCAATAAATTACATTTAACAAGTTAATGAAAAACATTAAATGCAACGAAAAATAAACAAACCAGATATTCTTCTCTTCTTTAGGTGTTCTACTATTTCCATTTGATTCTGTCTCTCAATTGACATGATGAAGGACATGTTAACAAGTAGTACAGGAAAGGAGCTGCACATTTGATGATGTTAACATCTCAAAACTAAGGAGTTCCTACAGAGAACACTAACAGGCATACATATGTACTTTCCACTACCACTTTTAAGAGAAAGGAGAAACCAATCAGAAACTCTTGCATTTTAAATGAAATCACTTCACAATTGGATTTCCTTTGTTTTAAAAATAGGAACTTTTCCATGCAAATTATACTTTGTTCTAACAAAGGAAAACAAATGCAGCTTTACGCCTCTAATCAGTGGGCTGAATTTAGCGTAAGAAATACTATATAAAAATAGCACTTCTTAAAAAGCACTGCTAAATAAGGAACACAGGAACTGCAGCAGTTTATTGGACTTGGAAATCACCAGTATCTTGGCATTATAGCAGCCAGGACCAGATGTTAGGGATGAAGAACAAACAACGCACGGTATTACTTTTCACTTCAATAGAACTCAAGATAACAAGTGTTGCACTGCCAAGTCATTTCATTCACACTCTTTTTGTCCATCCCTCTGGAGCATAATCTCCATCATAGGAGAGATGAAACAGCAGATCCACCTGACTTCTGGAAGATTCCCCTATTTTAGAATCACAGGTAACCATATTTGGTTTGCTGCTGCTCAGACAATGCCCATCGCTCAAAGCTGTTTGGCACAATCTTCATCTTATTTTCTTCACCTTCTTTTTCACATCTCCATCTTATTTTTTTCACCTATGGCACACAGTATAAACATGACAAGACCCCCTCAACTCTTTTAATAATGGAAGTGGAACGGGATAACTTCAGATATATCTCAGTGCAGTGGTTTCATGAGAGTATCCATACACGGCAATAAACAACACAGCAGGCATCCTAGCTGCAGCTCTTTATAATGAATCACCAGACATGCAAAGTTCTCCTGAAGACATTAATTTTTATGCCCGCCATGGTTGAAAGAAGTCACCACGAAAAGAGCAAAAAACCAGGCATTACCCACTATAACATTATTTAATATTTGCTATTACGCTCATATTTTCTGATGCCTTGCTTCCTCCGTGAGGTTTTTGTGCAATGCATCAACTAAGCTCTATCTATACTCAAAAGCAAAATCCAGATGTCTTTGCACACTTCAGTTCCCGGGCTCTAACTGGCAGTGGGTGGCATTGCTTTTGCTCCTGTTAACTCCTGCAGAAAGCATCCAACACTATCCCAACGTGCAGTTAAACCTCCTCAGCATTTGCAATGAAACGTTATTATCGGATAGCTCCTTAATTCCCTAATGAAAACACTATTCACAGCCTTGTGGAAAAGCAGGATTCAAATGTAGCGCTGACAACTGAAGAATCAATTCGAGGTAATTTTAGGCCTGTTGACTTCAAAGAAAAGTGAGGAGTAAGGGAGAGGTCAAGCCTCATCACTAATGAGTTATTTATGTATATTAACACTGTAATACTTTCACTCTAGGCTGTTCCAATAATTAAAATGATGCAATATTGGGAACGCTTTTATCAGTGACCATATAGAAGTCAATTCGATAGGCAGGAGTTTTAATACAAAGTATTAAATACAAAATGCTCACACCAGAGTAGGTGCGCCATGGGCAATGCCCTGCTCCTCATTTAGTCACCTGGAGCACCTACAAAATGTGCTTTTGATCTGTTCAGGCCACCCTCCTGCACATACCCCTCACCTCCGGTTAGCCAAGCTACTCCTTAATACTTCTTTTAAAAACAAGCACATCTGCGTTCCACCTTTCAAATAACATTTAAGCTGCTCGGAACATACACAGAGCCAAAGACACGATAGAAATACATTTCTGCAGCATTTAGTAGTGAATTAATCTTAAGCGTAATATTGCAGCAGTGGTTTCCCTCGGATAGTATTAGAAAGTTAATCAATTTGATTTGTGGGCTGAAGCAAAATCGATATTTCTTCAGGGGCTTTTCTTTCAATTATTTTTACACTCACTTCTCAGCACATTAAAATAATCTGTGTATCTGAAAGACAGAGGGTCTAATTCTAATTTACCATGGCACAGTCTTAGTTCCTTCAGGGACAACTTAAATCCAAGGAAAAGAAAAATTACTCACCGCTAAGGGAGAAAGGAATGAACAACGTCCCTGCTCCTTTATAAAAGCACAAAGGAAACACAGTGTGGCTTAAACATTAACCTGGTTTGAAAGCTGGTACCAAGCTGGCACTGTCTGAAGGGGATATTCCCTACTGTCCCCTGAACAAGTATTTTCCTTTTATCTTACAATTATACTAATATCTTTTGTTTCCCAGCTCCAATTGGCAGTACATTGTTCTTCTGCCCTGAGACCAGTGGATGTGTCAAAGATCTAACTCAGTTTTGTAGGTCAAACCAAATATGACCAAATATTTAAAAAGCATTAAAATGCATAGCAAGGTTTCAGTGGTTCCTGCACATGCATGGATTTCCTCTCACTTCAGGAGGAACTCGTCATCCGCATTCTCCACTCACTTCAATTTCACCGGTGGCAGGTCAAACAAAACTCATCAGCTAAAAACCACGAGCAAATGAACTCAAATGAGCTCATACGGGATGAGGCTACAAGAGAAGCATCGAATTGATTATCTACTAAAGCATTAAGGTTTCCATTTGCTGATCAACAGAAAGAGATTGATGAACAGCAACGGGAACTGGGAGATGTCTCTGCAGAACACCTTGGAGGAGCTCCTAAACCCCATGGACAACAGCATCCTCAAACACATCCTTTGCAATGCTTTCCTAAGGAAGAGTTCATGGAGAGACCTTGTCAACTTTGATTAAATTGTCAAGCTCGTTGTGCTGTTTCTTATCGTGGAGATTTATTATTCTTACTGAAATAAGATCATGTCTTCATCTATTTTGCTGGTAATTAAAACGCAATTAGTTAGATGAGCTTTCACAAATATTTCTCAAAAAGCTTCGCTTTTTGTCATGCACAAAGAGCAGAGAACAGCAAACAAGATCAACTGTTGTCATGGAAACATCATGGCCCAGCAGGTGAAAAATTCAGTCCTGTGGCACTAAAAAAGGATGAAATGCACTGAACCCAAGCATAACAGCAATGACAGCTCGGAAAGCTCAGTGTTTTTTTCATAGATTGGCATATTTTTAAGCAACAAAATCAGAGAGGCAAATGTTAAAACACCCCATGTGTGTGGTGACATCAGTAACGATTTGAGTGTCTCAGAGTAATTTATTAAGCAGAAATTTATATTGACATGCTGCATAATTTTGGAAATCTCTATGAAAAGTTTAGCACAATTTTTAAAAAATATAAGTGACTTGAAAACAGGAGATAATTTTTCATTTCAGGACAGACACGAGAAAAATCTGCTGAATAATTTTAAGGGCTAGGTGCCAGAAGCATCATTCAAAAACAGCTCTTCATGCTCCAAAAATTCTGTTTTCAGAACAGATAATATTACAGCCTTCAAGTAAGAATGTGCAATCAATTTTTCATCTCCTGCTAAGCTAAGATGGTATATAGAAACACTGCACAAATTTATGAGTTAAGCAAAGTATTATGGGCCACTGCTTTCCCTGAGCGATTTTCTTAAGAAAAGCTGTACAGAACTATATGGTGGTCCTTCTGTGGTCCAACCAAAACTTCCTCAACTAAAATTATCTATATGCAAGAGCCCACCTCAAAACACTTCACTGCCATTTAAATGAGGAGTTGTGGATTTTGGAGTCCTCTGCTGGTTGCTGACATCCCTGAAAAGCTGGGACAGTCACCCGCAAAGAACCCTTTGGAAATGTGCTCTCGGATGACCCGACTGGCGCTGAACAATGACACGAAAGCAGAGTCAGAGACAGACACAAAAATCCTCCCGTGTATCACACTTCGCACAAACAAGTCTCTCAGAACTACCACAACCTCTTATTTTGCTGCCACAAGCCCACTCCACATCCCTGCAGTCTACAAGGACAATTCTCCAGGCATTTTTGGGGAGAAGAGAACACAGACAAAATAGCTGGGGTTAAAAGTGTCATAAGAAACAACACAAAATTTAAACAATATATGTGCCATGTTGCTTTTTTTTAATCTTCTCTTTCCTGAATCTCAATAGCACCGCTAGGCAGATATTTATGTACTGTTCTCCTTAGTAGAAAACCAAAAGAAAAGCCAATCAAGGCAAGGACCTAACTGCTTAAGATCGGTGGAATAGTGAAGCAATTTATCCAAACCCCCTGGTATTTTCCTCTTCATTAAGCTCTGACACAAATCCAAACAGAGTCCTGACTGCTTTCAACAGCGTAGAAAATCATCAGCCAGACATCTGCATTAAAGCCACAACCAGCCTTACTTCTTCACTATTTTAAGTCTTAGCAAACACGTTATTTGGCAACACCAATTAATCTTAAATTTGCTCCAACGTGACTAATTAGGTGTGTATCACCCTCAGTCTTAGACCATTAATTGCTTCATTAGTTCAGAGTTCCACGTGGCAGCAACGAGCCGTGTCTCACCCCACGCGCTCGGAACCGCGTCCATCGTCCCTCCTTAGTGACACGGGCCACCACCAACGCTCGGAGCTGCCCTCTGCTCCTTCCAGCTGTGCCACATCAGACCCATGAACTCAAATGAATCCTCCTCTGAGCGGAGCTGACCTTTCAGCCACTGCCCGGCAAGGGAACCGCACTGGTCCAGGGGAGGGTCCCGTGCCCGACGCCTGCAGCAGAGCGCACGGAGACGGGTGATTTGGCAAGGTACGATTGATATTATTTACCCAAGGAAGGCTGGCCGGCCACGCTCAGCTCCTCGCTGCCTGAAGCACCTGAGGCAGGGAAGCTTTCTGGGGTCTGCGGCGCGGGTATATATTGGCATTTTGGTTTACTCTTTCAGAAGTCAATAAGGAACTGCTGGAGGCTGAACAGAAAGGTTCCGCGAGCTCTCACTGTCACCGTACCCCTGAACTCCACCAGCACGTTCCGGGTATTAAGGCACTTGTGTCCATTTAAAGAACTGAGTTTAGTCATAGCTCTTTCCCATCTTGTCACATCAGGAAGCACAGAGTTCACGGGTTTTGCTACTTGCTCATTTATTAAATGAAATGTGGAAAACAGGTAGAGAGACTGCAAAGGGATTTTGCCTCCTGTCACTCAAAACAACCTGAGCACTAAGAAATTCAATTTATTTCTGCCCATAAACGTAAGCATGCATCACGTATACCCTGAACATAGCCTTCAAAATCTCTTGCTGTCACATTGTATAAAATTCACATTATTTTATGTCCTCCTTAAAAACGTACACAATATTCTTTGTGATGTTTACATTTCCTGGTATTTAATTCAAGTTTTATATTAAAAGTATAAACAAGCTGAAAACAACTCCTAAGTCTGAAGACCATCAAGGCAACCAAGCAGGGAGTGTCCAATCAGAGCACAGAAACCATTTTCTGTATAGAATACCAGTTGACGAGCAAATAATTTTACTTAAGGAGAGGAATCGAACGGGGAGGAATAATGGTGCGAAACATTTCTGACTTGTGAACTGACTGAAAAAATAAATCTTCACTGAAATAATATATAAAGGGGAAAAAAACCCCCAAAATCAACTTTGGGAGAACTTTGGGCAGTGAAAGGGACCCTACTCAAGGAAATCTCTGAAAATGGGGTGCAATGTAAAGGATTACTATTACTACTGAATTCTAGTATTCCACTTTACAAAATAATTGCATTTAAAAGGCTCTTCACCTGAACAACACCTTCATTCAGCATTGGTCCGGAAACCTCGAAATGCCAAAGTTTTGCAGGGAGCTGTATCAACATTGACCAACTGATATAACAAAGTTTAATCATTCAAAATTTAAAGTTTAATTAAAAAAAAAGTTAAAAATTCTGACTGTTGGAATATGTATCTCTGATCTGGTTTGAACCACTGAATAGCTTTTAAAACAATTCAAAGACTCACAGCCTGGAGCAAAAGGCTGGTATGCAAGTTTATGTCAAGTTTTAAGCAAGTACAAGGGCAGTCTGAGAAACATGAATGAAATCCTTACTCTGTTTCATAAAGGCTATGATTTGGCACAAATGGCTAGGATTGCAATCAATACCAGAAACAGCAAGACAAACCCACTGTACTATTTCACCAATTTTCTTCTTTTTCCACTCACAAATATACAAGTAACATGCACCATCCCAAAGCCTGAAAGAGGATGAACTGAGGTTAAATTCTGCTGGGATGTAAATCAAATTTCATTTCACCTGAACTTATTTTCACTTCTCTGTCTGATCCTCACATTATCAGTGCAATTGAGGAAAACGATGAACTAATTTCTCTTTATTTATTGAAGATAAAATTTGTTTGCTGTGCGTTTCTTAAAACTATTGAAATTACATTTTCTCATGAATGATCAACTGAAAAAAAGATACTATATTTGATTGAAATAAGTGTCATTTATCATCTTTCTATAGCAACCTCCTGAGCCATACATGGGCACTATCAGCATAATGTCTGAATTCTCCCAACTCATCAATTAAAACCAAACCTACAGTGGAAAATCTATTCATGAAGAAAGAAATGGGTCTCTCACAAGGTAATTATAATTCTCTACACAAAACAAAACCTTGGAGAACACTTAAAAACTACACAAAAAGTTCCAGCACTTTAGACACTTGAGACCAAATATTGCCAACTGTATTTCTACCTGTCTATTAAGAAGTTCATTAACATATATTTTTTATTCATATTGAAGTAATTTTCAATTATTGCTCATTTCTCTCCTGATGTATTTATTTGTTACAAGGACTGCTGGGAGATCCGCAGTCCTCAAGCAAACTAATTAGTTCTAATAAAGCCAGAAGAAATTAGTTTGGGTTAAAAATTAACAGATAACAAATTCAAGTAATGCTTCTGAATTGCAGTGGGCTGAAGGTTAATCAAAGGGGAGGATCAATTTATCTCTCGTTATGAATAAAGATTTTGAAATTAGGCAGCATTTCCAGGCGTGTGAGGAACAGAAAAAGTCAGTGAGAATGTATGGGTACATATGATGGCTCCCAGGAAACCTCAGCAAAGATCCACACAGACCATAAGACAGCAGCATATAGAATATTCTAAAGAACGTAGCTTAGCTGCACTGCTGGATGTGTTCACTCAGCAGTATCAATAATCTTAGCCAAAGATCGGCTCTGCCCCTGTGTTTCCAAGGGACACCGATGGTGGCTCACCTGAAATGTTGGAGTGTGGGGATGGCAAATGAAACGACGCCAAGCTTTTCCTCTTCTTGAGATCTAGATGAAATCTCCTCACGCTGACACGAGGTTTAAATGAAGCTGAGCGTCGCTGAATCTCTTCGACACAGCTATCAGCAAAGTGAAGAATGGAACTGAAAATTAAAGATAGCCTCAGACGGCTGCACATTTATGAATTTCTCTAAAACATAAATTTCATATCATTGATTCTCTTTTTCCAGCTATCTGCTGAAGAATGACACCTGCCTGCAAAAAAGTGATTACCAGGCATCACTGAGGTACCAGAGATCAGATGCCTTGACAGATCCTCTGTTCCAGTGACAAAATGTCTGTCATTCTAACAGGCAAAATAGCACATGAAAGATTAATATTTCTCCTAAATTTCCACATGCAGAATATTTAGTTCCAGAACTGCTGTTTAAAGCATTTCCATTGCCCGTAGCAGGAAACTAACTTCTATTTTCACAGAAACGTTCTGACAGGATGAGAAGCCTTTCCCAGCACCTCAGAGCAAACGGTATCTCTGGTCGTGAGGAGGTGCTGCCTTTTGGGGAACTGTCAGTTCTGCGTTCGTGTGCATTTAGAAACGGACAGACCGTGACTGTGGAAAATCTGATGTAAATACAGGAAAACCGCAGGCTTATGCTCATAATCTACTGAAGGAGAAGCAGTGGCTAAACATGCTGCTTTTGATTGAATGTTTTACATTTCATCATATATATTCAGTTTAGATTTAACGCTCCAAGCCTTCGTAGGTGAGCCACTGATTCCAGCTGCACTCTCACAAACATGTTATTTATTTCCCTGCGTGCCCCTGAGGATTCATGAACCTAAACTGCCACACATACAGGGAATGTCATCTCTTTGGTTTACATGCATGTAAGAGAAAGTCATAGCATTTTCAGTTGCTAAGAAGGAAAGTTCTTCCACAACACTGATGGCATTTTTTTAATCTGCATAAAATAAGAAAGAACCCATGACAGAAGGCAACTTCAGCCCACAAAGCCAAGTTTGCACTGTTTGACTGTTCTGTGTCATCTTCCCTTAGTTCACACCGTAATTGTCCCACCACTGCACAGTTCAGGTGTGGCAGCAGAAAGATTCATTTACAATCTGAACCCACCGCTTCGTCCTACCAGTCCCTTCTCCCAGAAAAGGGAATTATTGAGAGGGAGGGGTGGCTACATTTACACACATGTGCCAAACTAGATCCACACACGGGTGCTCCACTCAGAAACCCCAAAACCAGCTACAGTAAGTGTCAGACACTCATCAGTTCCAGAGATTTAGAGATCACACTTAACCATGGTTGCTGGCCAAGCAAAATGAAAAGCAGAGACGAAAAGAATTGTTCTGTGTGTTATCTTTTCACTGCTCAGACACAGCCCAGACAGATGAGGAGCTATAAAACCACCTATCCTTCTTTTCCAAAGGAAAACACTATTTTGCTGTTTCTTTAAAAGTTTGTTACTCCAACAGCCAGTTTATCTTTCACATTATTTAACGGCAACTTGGGTCACCCTGGCCGATTCCTTTCCTCCTGTATTGCTGGTTTGTGGTGAAGCCTATCTGATAGAAATCAGGGATAAAATCTGCCTTAGGACTGCAAACTCAATATTCATAATAAACTACTGTTTTTCTACTTGCAAAAAGTAGTGTCATTAAGGTAAGTGTAAAAATCTTGTGTAAGCACTTCATGAGTCAGTCATACAATTTATTTTTGCAGGCACCAGAAACAGATAAATTGCCTTTTTGTGTATTTTCTCCTGTCTTTCCTGAAATGAATTAAGGAAGACGAGAAAAACATGACTAGAGATGGCAGATCTCTCAAGATTATACCAAAACAAGCTTTTTATTAATTTGAAGTGATAATGAACCTCCACAAAATAAACCTAGGGGTCTTTGGAAGACCCTACACACCCAGCAGGAAAGTATCTCTGGAAAAAGGATCTCCTCATGGCAGAAAGGGAAACGACAAGGGGTGAACAATGGGGGGGAAAAAAGGTGTTGTGTAACCTACCAGGTTAAAGCACACTGTGTAACTTGCAATTAAAGCAATTTTGTGGAAAGCTAACAGCAATTATGTTGTAAAATACGTCACAGGCGAAACGCAAACAGCGGTCTCTGTCTGCAAGACGAAACACATACACTTTCCCTCTCCCTCCATGGACGACTCTGTGACCCTTTCTAGAGTGCAGGATGGGAAGAGAGGACCCAGCCTTTAATTTATCCTTCACCTCAACAGCAATGGCAGTGTTTTGATTTTCTCCTAAATCTGCATATCCCCTCATTAGCAATCCTTTCCCCCCATTAGTGGTTTACTGTTGTTCTATTTTCTAGGCTTCCGGCAAATTAACACTAAATTGAATTCCACAGAAGAAGTTGTTAACAGGCTTTTCCCCCTCCGTGCCTGATTTAATCGCATTTTCTTCTTCAATTTACGCTACATTTAATGGTGGAAATTATTTTTAAGATTGATTTCTGATGATAATACTTATCACAGCTCAGAGGATTATTCTTCCTGTCTATCTCTGGTTAATTCTCAAAGAAAAGATTTGATCTGGAACAACGTGTGAAGGACAAAAGTGATATTTACATAAAAGATGGTTTCTTTTCCCTTCTACTCCCCCTTTACAGCGCTACACCCAGCCTGTGGCAGAAGGCACAAAGTCCCCAGGTATTTCCTCCTTTCACAAATCATACTAGCAAATGGTGGAGAATGAACAAAAGAACTAGAAATAAATCAGTGTAATTCATTTGAATTAGATGTAGAATAAATTCTTCTTATTAGGGACAAGCAACCTACTTATGGCCAAGCCTACATGGAAAGACATTCCTCTACAGTTTTAAAATGCTCTGAAATTCTTTTAAGAAAAGAGAATTATTATTTATTGGCAGTATGTCATGACTATAACCTTGCATTTAAAAAAAAATTCTCCATATAAAATTATTGCTTTTTAAAGCCCTATGCTCAAATTGTTTGAAGTATGATAGGAGATTATCTGCTTAATCCATTTCTTTCACTTGGGCATTTCAGATTTCATGCAGCTATGCAAAGTTTAGTTCTGCTTAACAGACCTGTGAAGCTCTTCACGAAGCAGAAAAGGAGTCAGGAGCAAAAAAACATACAGCCTTGAGGTGGTTTAAAAAAGAGAAAGTGTAGTGGAATTGAACTACAAGGGAGAAACGTTGAGTTACATCTCCTACTGACGCCGTAACCAGCAGGAGGATCCGTGTTACCTTCTCCTTTTATTTCCTGCTGACGAGGAGGCAGCCGAAGGGAGCTTGTTAACTGCATTCCTTCAGACTCAGGATCCTGCTCCCGTCCTCGTCGAAGTGGAAACTGCCACCGCATGAGTAGCCTCACCAAAGGCAAACCACTGTGGCCCTCGAACTCTCAGATGATGCTTCATTCCCCCAGAGGAAAGGAAACTCACTGCCGGAGTGGTCTGTACTCCCTTTTCATGCCTTTACTTCAGCCTTTGCAGCATCATTCAGCCTTGGCACCGCCAAGGCTGTGTCACCTCACGTGGGCTTTAACTACATCATTAACCAAGGGGGATACACATCACTTTATCCTTTCTTTGGGAGGGACTGGATTTGAGTCCGTGCCCTCTGCTTAAGTCAGTCTCTGAACCACGTGTGGAAAATGAAAGAGCAGTTTTCCCCGAGGGTCCCAAAGTGCCCACGGTGAAGTGACGTGCCTCTGCAGAGGAAAGATGGCAAACTGAATGTCATGGCAATGCCACGCAAAAGCTGAAAATCCCTGTCCTGTTCCCTGAACAGGTTGGAAAGCAACCCAGCTTTTGAACAATTTTCCTCTGCCAAACTGTCAAACAGCATTATTTCTTCTTATGTGCAAAATAGGTGTTGGAAGTTGCTCAAATGCCAGAACGTGTCTAATCCTGCTATAATGTGGTAGAGAATAATTTCTAAATTTAGGAAGTAATTGCTTTGCTGTCCAGCGAAATGTACACCAAAAAAGTAATCTCCTCTGGGCAAGTTGTCATTTTAAACACCGATTCAGACTTCAGTGAACACGAGCACCAAACCTTCGGATAAAATGAAGCTGCACAATTGCACTGTTGCAGTTTACTGTTTCCATTGCTGCTTGCTCTGTTTCACAACACAATCAAAATAACAACAGGCAGCGCTTAGATGTCATCCAATACATTGTTACAAAGTGCTTGGCAAATAAAAACACACGGTTCTCCTGGGTAATATCCCTTTCCGTGGAGGATTTTGACTTCCCCAGTTGTGGTTTTATTAGAATTCGGAACAAAAAGCTGACATTTTGAGCATCTCTGTGCAAATGAAAGGAAGGAGAGATTCCTGTTTCAAATACAGTCTACCTGACACTGCTGCCCTAGAGCAGTTCCTTGCCAACCTGAATCTTGGGAGCACCAAGTCTTTGATTCCAGGAATTTCAGAGGACTGAATTCCTAGCTTCTAAAATCTCAAAGAGACTCAAGTGAACAACCCAGCAGAGCCAACAGAATAGTTTGCTGCCAATTTAAATTACCCTTTCGATAGCCCTACAACGTGGGTTTCAAATCCCCTACAAAATCCCCAACCAGCTAAATAGTATCATCCCTGATTTTAAGAAAGTACCAGCAATGGTCTACATGCATGCATCACATACAGGTTTTACCTTCACGGATCTTTGATATTCTGTGAATTAATACAGAACACAAGATCCAGCACTAGGCACAATCCACACTTCAACTATGATTTCACAGCTCCTCAAACTGGGCACCAATCCTGCTGAGGGAAAAAAGGCAAAGCCCAGAGACCAAGTTGCCAATAACTTTCCAGAAGTATTCCAAAAGAATCAAGGTGAAACTGGAATGAAACTGCACAGATGAGTCTGTGAGCAGAAACCACAGACAAATTAAAGGGAGAAAGAAGGCTGGCCCGCCAGCCAGTGTAAGTCCTTTGTCACCTTTGACTCCTGCCTGTTTCTGGGAAGGGGAGGGCATTTAGTGCCATTCATACACACACCAGCCCCTGTCTCTTGTAAAAAAAACCCTCAGCACATTCAATCACCTTGCCAGCCACTGGCAAGACACGACCCTGCTTTATCCAGGGGCAATTTTTCAAAGGCAAAATGCTTTCCGCTGTTTTTGAAGTGTCAGTGTGTTCTCACTGACCATGGGAAAACATTAACAAATGTATAGAACAAAACCTGCAACTCCACAGCTGCAGATTCAGATATTCACTGCTGTTTACAAGAATGATAAAAAATGTCACCACAGATTAAAATAGGGCTATTTACACTTTTAGTGAGAGCTCTTACTCTGCTGGATCCGACCTTCAGACATTGCAGTACATCACGGTGTCACTACATATGATCTTGTAAGCTGGGGCCATACCTAAGTATCAAAGACATGACAGGCATCTATCAAAAATATCTCTTTGATCTTTTCTGTTTACCATCAAACTGCATTCATTTAAATAAGATTACTACAGAACTATGAAATACCACAGATTTTGGCTTTGTAGAATTCTGCTTTTTTAATTTTTTTTCCATTTTGAATTGAATCCACTTCACAGCCAATGCAAATTTGAGTATTACCAAGCGATCCACAGAACACATTAAAATAAAACCCACTATGTATTTTTGTGTTAAGGAGTTCAACAGATGTCACAGATACGATCACACTTCTGCTTGAACTTTATGTCTCTCTTCATTAGCACCCCCAAAAAAAGCACATAGCTGATTTCATCTCATTTGCCAAACAATTCACTTTCTGTATGTTTTGGTACAGCAAAGAAAATGGAAATCACTCAGTACACTGCAAACTTCTGACCACCAACTCGACAGACACCTCCAAATCTCTTGCTCTGAATCTTTCCCTGTTTCTCAGTTTAAAACCAGATAATACCTGTGTAACTCAAAGCAAGCACTTTGCTTTAGTCCTCACTGTTGTCCAAATTTACCAATACAGCTCCCTGGCTGCAGAGTAGAGGATCAATGTGTACAAACAACCCAAGGCCACATAACCATGTCGTGCCCATTGTAATGGGGCTGTCACATTCGTGTTCACTACTGGGATATATGAAGGGTTATTTGTAGACAGGAAATCCTGTCATAAAGAAAGTAGTTAGCACTGTATTAGATCGCTGGAATTTAGGATCTGCTGGATTTCGGGAGTACGGGGGTTGGTTGGTTCTGTTTTGAGCTTCCAAGGTTCTTTTTACTATACCAAAAAGATTTTATATTAGGAACTACCTAAGGACCATCTGAGCATCATTCATCTGGATTAACCCCAGTCCACTACAAATAGCAAATCCTGGAAAGTTAAGAACTTTAATTGGGTCATTAGTATGTATGTGCCTAAAACTGCCTACCAGATTAATGCAACCACTTCTTTTCTTCCTCAGTTTTGGGGGATGACTCTAACCTCATCTGACTGAAATTCATCCTAAAATAGAGAAAGAGGGAGAAGAGGAAAGAGTAAGAGAGTCACAAATACTGTTTCGCTCAGGATGATCACAAAAGCAGAAGAACCAGAAGGCTCTTACTCCATACAAAGTGTTTGAGGGGTAACACACAAAGGATTCAGACGCCAAAAGCATGAGCAGATTTAGTCATTCTGATAGCAGGGGGAGCTAACAGAGGTCAGTCACACAGAGAACCCACCGCACGTTTATCATCCGTGGGACAACCCTGCTCTGAAAGCAAGTTCTTCCTGTAGGCTGAGCGTGGCATTGAGACGGATTCTCAGCCAAATTCTGTACAACTTCTCAGCTTGCCAGCAAGACAAGGTACACCACAATTCTCCCAGGAGGCTTAGTCCAAGGCCTGAGCTCTCACTATTGCTCTTAACAAGCTCTGGGAGCCGGGGATCTGATAACAATGGCATCAGAACTCTACCTGTCTGCTGTACTGCAGTATTGTGACGCTGCAGAGGAGCCCACAAGTGAACAAGAAAGAAAAAGAGAAACATCTACCTTTTTCCTTGGAAAATTTTTTTTCATGGATCTTCATCTGCATCCTCAGAAATGAGAATCGTTATGATCTTTAAAAGCTCCTCTACTCTAAAAATCTAAAGAGGACGGTGATGGATTTTTGAAGGCTATGCAAAAGAGAAGTTACATTTCAAATATGGCCCAAACTTCCACATTAAGTGATACGAAACCGTTTACATTTTCAGAAACATGAACAAAGAAACAAGTGCTGTTGTAGCACAGAACTGACCAGTCCTAAACTCTTGAAGAAGGGCAAGCGTATGTGACCTAAATTTCAGTGCTTTTTAATCAGTGACTCTTAAAAGAACAGTTAAAGACTAATAGAGGGATTTTCCTGTTCCTCTGAAAGGCTTTATTACACATACTCAGTTACACTGTACACTGACAGGCAGATGCTCAGGCACAGAACAGCTCCTCTTTTCAACTGGGTGAGCTAAGAGAACAGGCTTCTAAAAATAATTTGTTTTGTTCAGCAATAGCTTTTGTCATTATTCTGCTTTTTGCTATTCCTGCAGCCTCTGAGGAAGGCTAATTTTTCTTCACAGATCTCTGCACGTCTGCTAAGAGCTCAACCCAGGCTCTGATTTTTCTGCTTAGGAACCAGAAGCGACATTTACAGGGTGGAAGATATTAATGCCACTTGAATCAAACCTACTTGAGACACTTATTGCCGCATCTAAAAGAAAAGATTCAAAACAGGAATTGTGGGGGAAGAAAACGGGAAAGAAAAAACATTAAAGCTGCTGTTCACTAACAGAAATAACCATCCCACTTCTATTCAGTAACTTAATATTTACAACTGGGGGGAAAAAAAAAAAGTTTCTTCCAAGACATCACTTGGAGTGCAGAGCAGTTACACAGAGTAATAACTCCTATGCAGGGTCTGTCTCTCACTCCATCAATGGGCAGGCAACACTTTCCCCGGGGTAAACCCCTGTCCTCCTGCAGAGCCCAAGCCATTCATCTGCCCTTGCGTGGAACGCCCCACTCCTTCCCCCTGATCCAGGAGCATCCAATTCCCAGCTGGAGCAGAACTCCGCGAGTGCTGACTGCGACACAAACTCCCCTCTCTTTCCTCGACAGATGCTCCGAGGATTGTGAAGTTTGGAGCAGGACGCGACTGATGGAACCCAGATGGAAAAATCAGCAATGAGCCCAGAGGACTTCTAATGAGTCACGGATCACAGGTGGCAACTTGGCCTTGGGAAATTATCGCAAACACGTTATTACAGGACTTTTTAGCTTCTTATTTCATCAGTATTTTGGAAATGTGGAGCTTTTTTTTTAATATATAAAATTACTTTTTGTACCACGTAGCTATTAAGACAGGTTCCCAAAACATTATGTTTGCTATTCACAGTATACAAGCAAAATTAAGCACTTTAGATAAATTTTCTGTTAACTAAGAATACTTTTTAAATTCTTAGTCAAGTTGCGACAGTTATTTTGAATTTGTCTGAAATAAAAATTTGAAAAAAACTTTTGATTTTCTTGTCACCACCACATTTTCTTTTCACTACTGACCATTGTACATCTCTTACTTTAAACGTGTCAGAAGTGCAAAACTCAACCTGCAAAATAAATCTGTCACTGAACTCAAACTTCATCAAATTTCAAAACAGACTGCCAATTTGAGTGACTAAACCCTTTTTTTATTTCTTTTATTGTTAGCTCTAACTCCTCCTGACAAGAATTCACAGAAAATCTGTGCTTCCTGTGAGAGGAACTTCAGCCCAAAAATGCTAAAGCAAGGACAACTTTCTTACGCCCCACCTAACATAGGCAAGAATAAAATCTTGAGTGGCTTCAAATGGTTAATATTGACCCTAAAGAAAAAGGGCTTCCCTCCCTAAAATATTAGATAAAATACCACACCTAGGCAACGCCCCGTGGCATTCAGCTACTCAAATATGCTTTAACAAAAAATTTGACACTGCTTTTCTGACTATTCTTTTCAGCTTACTAAATATGGTGCTACCTTTTCCCAAAGGTAGAGATTTCCCACTCACACTCGAGGGGTTGTCTTGGTTTTAAAATTAATTATATGGTAATGTGCTAAAAATGCTGTTACATGGGAGGACCGCAGACTTATTAATTTTATAGATAAGGACACAGTCCTATTTCAGGCAAATGATTTCCAGAATCTGAATAGTTGAGATCTCGTAAAGGGTATGTCCCAGCTCATCTGTCAATCTAAACGGGTTCATGTGACAAGGAAATGCACTCACAAGGCTACAATCTGCAAAACAGAACTGAAATTAAAATCCAAATGTGACGCCTGCAGGAGACGTAAGAAATCCCTGCTGATACAGCAAAGGGGGACGGCGTGGGGAAAACTCCCGGCGGTTTTGCAAAAGGAGGTTTTCCCCTCTCAGGTACCTGCCGAGGAGGAACACAAACCTCGCAGGTGGCAGCGAATAACTCGCAAAGGCAAGCGTTCGATTCACCAGACTCGCCTGTTCTCTGTGTCACCACCGACAAGCCTCTGGCTCTGAGGCTGGCAGTGGCTCCACTGCAGGCAAGATCTCCGCGGCATTGCAAGGACAGGAGGAAACCCAGGCAGACTGCTCAGCTCATTTCCATCATTTCTGCTTGGCAAGCGAAGAGCTAAGAGAGCGTTTCTTTCTTTCAAGGTGATGCTCAGCTGCATCCCAAACTACAAACTATCCTACTAAAGAACGAGATGTGGGCAGTATTTTGCAGCCTGCTGGGGTTCCCCTCTTTGGAACGAGCAGCTGGTAAATACCCAGCACTGGGAGACACAAAGGTTTCAGGGAAGAGGCTGCTGTGATAGCCAAGGGCTCCCCTCTGGAACAACACTCAGTGTTTCTGACCCCTCAATAATTCTGCTATTTGTGTGTCAGATTCTCTTGCTCCAAACATGCAGCTTTTTTATTTACCTATTCATTTATTTTTAGAGAAAGAGGGAGGCATTTATTTTTCTTGGCTCTTTTGCCATTCTTTCAGAAAAAGAGATCAAAATTCCCCCTTTGCTAGAAATGCAGTATTTCTGAGCACTGAGCCCTGTAAGATGGGGCTACACTGTGGGCTTTAGGGTCACTACAGAACACATACGACTTAACATATTCAGGATGCTTTTTTGCGTGTATTCCCTTTATCTGACCTGCCACCTGGAATCCTATACATCCAGACTCACGGAAACAAAACGCTCCTTCAGAGTAGCCCACAGTATGGTGATAACGAGACTCATCAGCGATCATAATTAATATTTTCACCGGACTCCCACCTTGACAAAATAGGCTATTTAATTTCTACAGGACTTCTAGGGTGTAAGGCTTTGCTTAATAATAATTTGGCACTATAGAAAATCCAGGAGGCATCCGTTATTCAATCAGTCAGCCTATAAAAATTACATGACTTTTCGCACACTTTTTAATTGCTTTTAATTATTAACATTTACATTGCTCTCAAAATGACAGAGTGTCTCAGCTGGAGTGTCTCAGCTCTGTCTTCAATGTTAACCACAAAACAATATATGAGCCACCAATGTGGCTCATTTATCAGAGGGAAATAAAGTAGAGAAACTTGCTTCTCTCTTTAAGGAGAATTAGGAGGCAGCTATCCTTAACAGAGGAGGGAAACTCATCATTGTCAAACCTTCTGGTCTTTAAGGAAATGGAAAAACCATGGAAAAAAGTGAGGCTGCTTCAGAGGAATGAAAGAGAGTAGTGTCAATACAGAGCTAGCAGACGAGGTCCTAATTTCCTCCTGATACTTCTGAAGAAAACCTGCAAACAATACTTCTTGCTTCAAATCCAAACAATACAAAACCTTGTGTGACAACCAATTTGCAGCTCCATGTACACAGGAGATGACCAATCTACTAAAATTAACTCCTGAAGCTGTAAAGAGATTCATTACATAAACGAGCAGTGCTCAGAACCTCGCCGCTATTGTTACTTTGCCTTGTTTAGGGATTTTTTTTAAGTCTTCTACATTGACTTCAGAAAAAACTGCTACTAATTTTGCAAACTACACATCTTTTACAGAGAAAGAAAAAAAGACATTCTCTTCTGAATACCTTTTTGTCAGTTTTCTTTATCTTTCGCTTATTTGTCACTTCCTAACCTTGGTTTACATTTCAGAATCTGACAGGAGCAGGGCTTACTCCACTAAACCAAATTACAGGTATTAATTAATGGCTCTTGCTTGTTTGCCAGCTCCTGCAAGCAGAAGGGTAGATAAAAATGTATTTACAGCAGAATTTAATTACCCATTTTCAAGCCACTGGCCTCCTGGCAAAAAAGTCTCCCAGTCTAGTGCAGAATAGGACCTGGATTAAGAATTAATTTACTGTCAGCAATGATCTGCAATTTAATGGCTTAATCAAGTTTGCCATGAAATTGGTAGGGAGCTCTGGAGCCTAATATTGCCCCAGAGCCTGCTGCATCTAAAGACAGGTTTCAGAGATCCATAACATAATCATTAGCCAGCAAATCCAAGAGCTCTCATATAATCAGAACTGCCTCTAGCAGGTTTACTACTCACATTACACAGTTATAGCTCGTGGGTTTGAAGTTCAGTGCATACATTGGACTCCTTCCTCCTCTGCAGCTAAATCTCCCCAAGAAACTGTACTTGCATGAATACCAAGATTAGCATGTAAATACAGGCCAGCTTGTGTCAAACACACTCCCTGTTGTCTTTTCAAATTATAATGTAAATATGGCAAACTGGTAACAAAAAAAGACAAAAGGTTTTAACACATAAATGCTTCTTTTAGCTGTATCCAGAATTGCCCCTACAGTGGGCAGGGTGACTGTAGAGTTCTTTCCATAGGAGCACAGCTGAAGATGGAAATAGACACTAAGACTTTGAAATCACAGTTGAGATAAAATTAGCTCTAAACTGAGCCTTTTGTATGTTAAAATTTTGAAATTTAAAAATAAAATCAATCCACATTTTCTACTAGAAACCAACTGATAGAATAAGAAAAGCCTTAGTGCTGAAATAGAAAATGTCATGCTAGAAATAGGGGTATAAAAACTGTTCTCTTGAGCTTTCAAAGTCAGATTTTAATGGTCTCAGAGGCTCCAGCCTTTCAAAAAATATAAATAAGCTTCTCACATGGGGTGTTTAGCTGGACTGAAATACTCCAAACCCTCTGTAAGTTACCACTTATTGTCAAAAGATCCTGGGGGGAACTCCTAGAAGAGCTTTGAACACCATCCCATCCCAGCAGTTCACCTGTTCTACCATTTTTTCCCTGCTAAGGTTCTGAATCATCCTCCTGTCTCCCACTCTGCCATTCATCACTATTTCCATCACAGCTGGCACAATGTTACCAGTACATCCAAGGGCTTCTTTTTGCAGCACTGAGCGCTGCTTTTTCCCTTAACTCTCCTTTCGTAATTTTCTTTTTCCCCTTTTTTAATTTTTACCTCCCCCCTTTTAAAAATAACCTCAAAGCTTTCCCCCTCATTTAATTCTCAAAACAGAGTAATAGACAATATCTCTAAAGAAACACTACATCACTGTGTGTAAGGGTACTTTATCTACTGAATTTAAGAAACATGGAAACAGAATTTTGGTTCTGAACTCCTAAGAATGCAAATGAACACGGACACATTCAGAATGGCACAGGCAGGACCACTTTGGAGTCCTACACCTTCACCAAAAGCTGACACTGCACATGTGGTGGAAGAGCGTACTCCTTATTTATGGTTAAATGAAACTCATGGGTTAAAAATGATGAAAGTTATGCACAAGTGAAGATCTACTACGAGTGTAAAAATGACCAATCTTAAATTCACTCAATCACTTGTATCAAGAAAAATATTAGCTAGCAGCAAAATCTTGCAGTAGTGTTTAAGTTAATGGATGTGCTGCTGTCAGGACTAAAGCATGCACCAAAGGTAAAGCAATCCCAGCTCTGAAACACCAAATGAGCCTTCCCCCTCAATAAAAACCCAAAATGCACAGACATGATGAACTGCATGTTAAACATAATCCTGTGGATGGATGTTTGAGCAGTGATCACTTGTATAATGTAATTGTTTTAATACGGGAGCTAAGCTGAGGAGATGAAAAATGCAACTTTTTCCATAAAGAAAAAAAGGCCAAAGTCTTAAATCATAGATTGCCATTCCTAATAAGTCCCTCCTGTAGTATTTCTCAGCTGAGTTTAAATACAAAATATAAATTGACATTAAGCCATTTAATGAGCGTGTTGCGAGTACAGCAACATGGAGTCAGACATCCAGAAAAGTCTCATTAAGCATTTGACTACATCCATTCCAGAGAAAGTTATGAGAAAATTACTGTAGGTGCCTGGACCTTAATTCAAAGAGCTAATTAGGTTTTATCTGTAAGACTGATCTTCAATCCTCTAATCTCACATGCACTGAGTTACCACCTAATGATCATTTCTTCAACATCCGTACAGATCACTGATTCTTGACACATCATTTCCCTAACAAATGCACTGTCCCCATAGATTCTGCAACACTGATTTGCTTAGTTATCTGCGGTGACACGTTCCTCATACCATGAAAACCTCTTCAGAGGCAGGAAAACTCGCCCGGTTTATTCAACTTTTAGAGGGTTGCTGCACATTCTGTATTAAATTCCACAGGTTGTGTATTCCAAGGATATGTTGTATTATAGCATTTATTCTCTGACCTGTCAGCATGGGTTTTTAAACTCTCCAGCACCTTAACAAGTAAGTGCCTACTTCATCAGAAAAGCAGAATGGTCACTCAAAAAAACATTCCAAAGTCTGTTTTACAGCTTTATACCTTTCTCCTGTGGACACAAGGGATGGGTTGGGATGGTTGTGCTCATCCAGAAACTGCCACTGACCACAGCAGGTGCGAGGGCACCCAGCGATGATGGCACTGACAGCACCAGTGGGTTCCAGTTGCTTTGTTTCTCCTCCCTCCACTGCCCAGAGTTCCACGTGTGCTCTATTGCCACGGGGGTTCATGGATCCCATCACAACTGCAAAGTAGACGTTTCCAAACCTTAACTTTTTCTGCACCTTGATCTAAATTTTTAAACTGTCAACTATTTAAGCACAATTTACGCTCCCTCAGAGTTACTCCGTGATGCATTTCCCTTCAGCATCGGAGAGCGGTGGGCTTAACGCTTCGCTTTGTGAATTCAGAGCAGAATTTTCTTCCCTGCTGGAATCTTCACCCTGGATTCCTTTCTAACCAGCTGCAGAGGGAGCAGGCACCAGCAAAGCCCGCCCCCAGCTCAAGTGGGAAGCCAGGCTGCAAACGTCAAAATGCCAAGGCACAAAATAGCATACTTGTCCCAATTTCTTCATGTTATTTTGGTATACTTTAAAAAAAAAACCCAACAACACATAACTCATTAATTATAACCTTTCAAAAGTGTTTTCCTTTCCCCCAAACTGTTAAAATTTAGTAGAGCTGCAGCCAAAGTTCTAATAAAATTATTTTTAGCTTTTGTCATGCAGAGAACATCATGAAGAGTCTCATCCTTCTATTAATGCAAATGTATTTAAGCAGTCACTGCAGGAAACTTTAGAATATGCTACTCACTGTTTCTTTGGGCTCCAGTCTCTAATGTCTTTGCTGATGTGAAGACAGCACAGACAGGCAAAGTAAAGGGAACACCATCATTTAAAGTGTCAATAGGTAAGTGACAGCCATATGCATATTTTATCGCCACATTTATATATTTCATTAATTTCCACGTTCGACATCCTTTTAATAGACACTGTTCTTATTTTCTGGTGTCTGAGCTGAACTGCCACAGCGTGTTATAAATGGAAATGCTTTTGATAATCACATGCGCTGGTTTCTTTTTAAAGTGCTTCAGTGCTGATGAAAGGGGCCAGATTGACGGCCTTGCAGATTGGAGTTCCCTGTTAATCCACAAGGAAAACAAGGCACAGTCAGGGCAGTAGCTCAGCCAGTATCCCTCCAGCGCATCTCCATTTAAATCCGCAAAAGAAAAACTAAAAAAAAAAACCAAACAAAACCCAAAACCAACCTACATATCACATCTCTAAGTCAGAGTCTGACTCTGCCTGCTCATATCCTTGGCCTTGCTTCTTATTTTTAGGAGCAGAGAAAGTAATCAGGGAAAGCAATGCCTTCCTGGGGCTGGGCTGCTGCCCGTGAGCTGCTCTGCAGCACACGCCGGATCCAGCAGCCGCATCGCTCTCAGGCCAGCACACGGAGCTTCAGGGTGTTAAAGGACCACACGAATTTTATCTGATACAGCACTGAGGTAAAGTTACTGGGTCCCACTTAAATGCTTCTCATCTACTGGGAGTCCCACCGGGAAGGACAGAGACTTTCTTCAGCATGTTGTGATGAAAAGGACAAACTACCCAAGACAGATGTATGTAGCTCCCGATTTTTTCACTGTTATTTATGAAAATTAGGGGGTTTTAATGATCAAAATAGTAGAAAATATTATTTTGAATTTTACTCATCTACCATACAGTGTATAGCAGAGAGTGTCACATCGGGAAGACAAGGCCTGGACAGTTGTTCAAACCACCTGTTAACACCTGAACTACAAAACTGAACTAGAAATGTGAAGAACGAAGACCATTTTTTAATGACACACAAACAGGTTAGCTACTGCATGAGATTATGCTATCACAGACATAAACAAACCAATAAAACCATAGGATTTTAAACTAACAAAAGTAGCTCAGCCAGAATACTTCAAATGACACATGGCTTAGTCATATGGCTCATGAACACACCAGGGTGACGTGGCCAAAACCAGGAGGGTTTTATTGTGCAGTGCTATCTGTGAGTCTAACAACTTCCTCAGACACCTTCTCGAAATATCCAAGGAAAATCCTGCCTGCCTCCAGTAAACTGGGAACGTGTTAACAGAGAGATAATGGCTCAGCCTCACCTTAATAGATATGCAGTTACATAGCTGCTTTCTCATCTCAATAAAACTTCATACAGAATTTTAGCTGGAGATTTTTGTAAAAGATCAAATCCCATTGGAACGCATCTTCCAGTCTTCCCTGGAAATACTGGTTATGTCTAGAATTGCATTTTATCTCCTGTTAACTGAAATGATGCAGCTGTTGGAGTATATTTCAAGTGTTTGCATTCATTTGTTCTCCAGGGAAAGAGATGCCATTTTACTTCTGGAATTTCAACTGTTAGGAATAATCTGCAAATCTTCAGGACAACTACACGAAACATGTCAACTACTGCTAAAGAATGAACCAGGGAGTTTCAAAATATCTTCATGAGTGATCCTAATGTGTGTCACATTCATGAATTCTAAAAGACCACACAGAAAGGGTTAAATTATATTTGCCTTGCTGAAATAAATACTCTCAACTACGCCTTTGAGACCATGAACTCAAGCCAAGATACTTTTGGCTCTATATAAGCATATTTCTAAAATGTGTTGCTAATTATTTATACAGCTCATTATCTCCTCGCTATGGTGAGCACGACTCATTTGCCTCCTCCACCCACTGCCTCGCAGGTAACGCTGAGCTAATGGTTTCAATGTGTCTGAAACTATTATTGGTTTTAGGAAGGTAAAAATCAACCAGTGCAGAAACTTTGGAGGAAATTGCAATGAAATCTAGAAATGAGATCTCACCATCATTATTAGATTCGGGAAGCAAGGTACTTATGTTACAACTTTCCCGCAAATACGGAAAATCACCTATTTCCTTCAGGAGCAACACAGTACCCTCCAAAATAAAATCAGCCATCCCAAGGCCCCAGATGATGGCCCGATACTGGCACATGTTCCCCAAGTTGAGAAAAGGTGGCAATTTTCAGAAAACATGCTGTCAAACAATACTGAGCCTGCAGCCCGCAATCCGGGGGCGGTTGGCTCTCTCCCAACATGACAGAGAATGGTGAGTCTGATGGGCACCTTCCACACTCAACGGCACCTCTTCACACAGACCAGGGACCGCGAGAAGGGATTTACACAGGTCAGTGACAACTCTACAAACCACGGAACCGTGGAACATCCTGCACAGGGCTCCTCACAGCCCAGGTCCTGGCCCTGCTCCTGGAATAATTTCAAGTGTCTGAAGGCACTCAGAGCTTCATACACCCAACTGTAATCAATTAAAACCAGAACTGGCATGCTTTTCTGGAGGGCAGAATCACAACTGCTGCTCCAAATCTGAGATAGCAGCCTCCAAACTATTTAAACAGAGAAGCAGAAGTTCTTTGCCTGTAGTATCCTGGTCTTGCCCAACTCCCAGATTCATTCTATCCTCATCACCGTGCAGGTAACTTCCTCAGTGGCCAGGATCATTTCCTGAGAGAAAGCAAAAGCTCCAGGTTGCAAGAACGTTGCTGAAGGACAATGCTGAGGACTATTTCAATGTCAGGTTCATTTACCATAAGAGTTAAACATTCTGGGACAGTAGTTTGTAGCTATGTAGTTACTTTTGATCTAAACACAAACATTCTGCATTATCAGCTTTAAACTCTTGATAGGAGGACTCTCCTTTTAAATTTTTAAACCAGTATTTGCATTTGGAATCTCTACTAAGATGCCCAGACATAGATGCAGGTATAGAATCCGGGCATATAAAACATGCATGAGTGCTAAGCACAGGCTGAAGACAGGAATTTGTGAACTTCAACACACACTAATACATTCCTGTTCACACCTCTCAGTTTTTCTGGTTACGTTTGATGAAAGGGGACAGCGGAGAAATGCAGTTTTATACATCTTTTTGACATGCAATATGCTTTTCCCCAGCACACCGTTTACCTCTGATGTTCACCGCCAAGCCACGGGCTCATCATAGGCTCTAATATCCATATTCAGAAAGCGATTTCATTTAAAATATCTTTCTCCTAGCTGTGCTGACTTTACAAAGTGTTGTACACTTTGTACAGCATTTATACAAACTGGACTTTCGATCCAACACTTCTGGTGTTTTTTAGCCAGTGAGAAGCAAGTCTGGTGGCTTGGAGCAGCCTTATTGCTACAGACCTAATCATTAGTACTTCTCCAGGAAACAGAGAGAAATGTTTGTCCAAATAATCATTGTCTATGTTTACATGCTGTGAGAGAACAATTTGATTATTCATACAGATAAGGCTGTTCCTTGCTTGCACTACTCATCTTCGCAGTTTTGCTGACTTCAGTGGTACTATTGATAAACAGAATTTGGCCCATGTGAAAAAAATAATGAACACCAACACCAGGAAAGAGACTTGCAGATATTTAGAAAAGTTAAATCTCAAGCCAAACTCAGACTCATCACCTAATAAACCTCTGAATTCAGCAGCAACACCACTGAGCCTAAAGATTTTTGTATGGGATTTAGGTTTAAGGCTTGTATTTTGCAGTATCATCTGAATACTCTGCCTCCAACCAGTTTAGTGGACAAGAAGCCTTGCAAATGGGGATACTACAGGATTCTGCAGCCTGATTCATTAGGACAAAAGTTAATTAAATCACGTTCCCTCCTCAGACATACTATTTTGTCTTAAAGATGATTAAACAAGAGACAAATGTAACTAAGACAGGAGAAAGTATAAGTCAAAAAAATAAATCTTATAATGTGTTTCAGAAAAAAACAGACTAATAAATCACCTTGCCTTTTGTTTTGCTCTAACTGAGATTCTTCAGCTTTCCTGCCTGATACAACTATTACCCTTGATGAGGCAATTTAGAGGGAAACTGGGACTGTGACAATAGACATTCCATTTAGGAGAAAGATAACATACACAGCTAGGCTTATGCAGATGGTGCCCTTTCAGAGAGCAATCAGCAGAACACTGGGTGGTGAGGTTTATGAAAATATATAGACTATATCCATAAACACACAATCACGATTTGAAAATACATATATAAACTGCCTCTTAAACAGAATCCCAACTCATATCCCAGTTTGAAGGGAAGTGGAACCCTTCGAGGTTGGCCAGATGTACCTAAATGAGGGAGTCCGAAACAGAAAGGAAAACCATGCACTGTAAGCACTGCCTGGGCAGGAGAAAATCTGCATTTGGTTCCTGAGTCTCTTTGACTTTCTTTAGATATTGACTCATTTGTTCTGTTCCTTATAGTGGAATAGAGATAAAAATGTGTCATTGCTCTTGTCTGTTTAGATCAGACTCACTGCTCAGTTCTACTGAAGTCATTTTGGGATGTCTCACAAATCTGCAGCCACAAACCCCAAAAGCCTAGTTTTTAATCTGAGAATCTGCACAGTTTCAATATGTCATATACAATAAAGGTTACTAGAAGGCCTCACATCCGAATTTTATAACACAGCAGGATTAACAAGAGAAATCACAGCTACAGAGCTTGAAAAACATGCAGCATATTTTTCCCAGGATCATTAGAAGGCAGCAGTGCATCCAGCACAGGCAGAATGCCCTGACTCTGCTCAAGGCCTGACTCACCTCTGCTCTTTTGAACACCTGAGCCTGGCTCATCTCTCCAGAGCTCCTGGCACAGCCACCACCGTGTGCCACCATGTGCCCTACGTGGTTCCCAGGCAGCAGCAGCACTGCTGCCCCCTGCCCCATCCTCACTATGGCTCTGGGCAGTCCACCAAAACCAGACCAGTGCAATATATGCAACAAGAGTGCCTTGATTAAAAGGTCACGTGCGAGTCAACAATCGTTTTAAAGTGTGGGAGTGAGAATATTGTGTTCTAGGGAAGACAGAAAAAGGTCAGCCTGCTTTCATGGCTGCTAATTTAATCCAGCCTTATTCTGGGCATATCTCCTTCTTTGGGCCTTCAAATATCTTTTACTGCTTCCACTCATTCAGAAATCTAACAACCTGCTTGAACTCCGATGAGAAAAAATGCTTTTTAAAGATCTATTTTTGATGGAAGTTTACTTCACAGCCTGCAGCTAAAACAGGCTTTTATTACGCTGGCACAGTATCAATAAATTCAAAACAGAATTCTACATTTGCACAGGCAGTAGCTAATCTAGAAAATACCATTACAAACGGAAAGCTACATAAGTCATTGCACTGAGAGAAAACTGATGATGGAACGGTAAAGCTCATTGGGACTCAGTGCCATATATTTAAAAATGCTTAAAAGAGACAGAAAATGCTAAAAATTCTAATATGTTATAATCAACTCCAGCATTTTTCAAAATCCAGATACTGGGTGTACCATGGATATTGTTGGTTTCCTTGCTAAAAGTCTCAACACAGGCACAAGGCAGAGGAAAAACAGGTAACCATGAGAAGTTCCTTTTGCAGAGCCAGCTCTCTGGGCTAAGCACTAATCATTAGAACCAGAAGCATTCATATTTTTTATTATTATACTAATCTCCAGCCTCATCGTTCTGCCATCGTGAAGAGACTTCACACCATCTCAGAACAGCAAGCAGTCAAACACATTTCTTTTTTCTTACAGCACAATTTTTGCCTGTTATTGCAAACATCTACTGCTCTGACCTCAGCAAACAATGAATCCAAGGGAACGTTTGGGAAGCGTGACAGATCCCTGCTTTGCACAGAGGCAAAAAGCCTTAAATGGAGTACAGTGTGTACTTTAGAGAACCCTACTTATCACAAAAGACTAAAGCAACTCCAATTTCTCCACCATGCCGATGTGATAAAGGGCTGCACCTCAGCAAACTGCTGTTGTTATAGAAACTCTGCCGACATGTTGCTCCGACGATGCAAGTGGCATTCTAGGCACAGTAATGTCCTTTTTATCAGGCTCGGTTCAAAATTCAGAGCACTTGAATTCACAACCAGGGAGCTGCACGTCATTGCCCACAGCTGCAGGCGCTGTCGGATGCTGCTGTTGCGTGGTAACCACCAGGTAACCGGTGGGAGCCTGTTGTATTTATGTACACGGAGAGGGAATGACAGAAGGCAAAGGGAACGTTGGTCTGTAGGTAAAAAATCTGGTCTCTGCTTACTAAAACACAGGCTTTTCCTCTTGCAGAGGAACCACTGCTGAAACAAGAGTACCAGAAGGAAAAAACTGCACCTATTTTTTCTGATCGTCAGTGGAAAGGACTAAACGTTGTTGCTATTGATACAGCTGTGGCAATTCATTAAATATTAAACAGGAGAAAACTGCAGGTTAAAATTTAGACCCAGTAAATACAGTATCAAAGAAACATTATTTACTATTTTGGAAGGAAATTTTAATCCTGGAACGACAGCATGAAGCTCTCTCACTATCCATACTCCAATGTTATGTAAACAACAGTATTTTAAACGGTCTCATTTGGGTGTCCAGAACTGACCCTTTAGCCAGGAGGTTGCTACGGCCCAGCAACCACTTAGATATTGTGTGTTCCCCTTCAACACTGGCAGGCTGAGCAGTGAGAATGGACTCTGCTTGGGCTCAAAGGTTCAGTCTGTGCTGGCCTGAAATGAGCTGCTGCAAATAATCATGTCTATTCTATTCTACAGACCCAAACCCAAACAGCTGTTTTTTGTTTTACAACATTTTATGTTTCTTGAAAGCGTGAATTATTTGTGTAACTGAAATTTACAGTGAAATTCCCGCTAACTCCAGTGGCATCCCAGTTTTGCCTGGGTTTGGGTCTGCAAACAGCTGCCTCACTTCTCAAATGCCAGTTAAGGGAACTTTGACACAACATTAGAAGATTGACTTCACTTTTTTTTGCCAGAAATGCCTTTCACCAGACCTTAACATTCAGTTCACATCACAGCTATGTAATTATTCTTTTCAGAAGCAGAGATGCAAAGAAGGCATTAACAGCCGTTCCAAATATCACATTCATGCACTTTTCTCTTGTCATATTAAATATAATTACTTCTGATGCAATCAAACTCATATCCTTCAAATGGATAAACCCAGCACCAAATTTAGAACTTCAAGCTTCAAATCTCAGGCCCTCAAAGCAAAGCTTTAAGCCTTTACTTTCAGTTCAGCAAGGTACCAAGAAGAACTGTGAGAACATAAGGTTTCAAAGCGGTATCTTTTTATGAATTTTCTTCAAATTATTCTGTTAGTTACTGGTTGCAAAGTGCTTTGAAGATCAAAGGTGATACATGAATCTAACTCAGTCACCAAGAGATGGGGATCAACTAACTGGCCAATTCTTGTAAAAGTTTATTCTCTGAATTCAAAAGGTGCCTGGAAACCAGATCATGTGCAAACCAACCAACCAAAAGCAGAAACGTGGATTACAAAATGAGACTTGTCTTCAAATACATCAGTCGCCATAAAATTGTAATAATAAAGACAGGACTTACTAGAAACTGCCAAGGATGATGCTTTTGATTTAAGGTGGTGACATGAGACTTAGAAATCTGTGTCTCTTCTATAAACTGGGTCTGATCAAATATTTTCTGTGATGTTGCAGGCTGCAGACATGATGGATCATTTCCAAACTGTGCAGAAGAAAAGAAAACTAGTGACCAGTTTGTTAAAACCACCTTTGTTCTAGCTGAGCAGTCCTTGCTCTTCCAACCACACAGCATTTCGTTAACATGTTTCGCACGCGTCCCCAAAAGCTGCAGGAAAGTGATGGCTAATTATACATTACATACAGTAAAAGCCAAACTAAACTAACAAATCCAGCCTTGCTGAATAAACATTTTGGTCAGGGCTGCCACTGACTGAAGTCCAACGTAAGGCTTGAATGATACGGCCATTGGTACCTTGCAGGAAATAAATTCCAGAGGGCAAAGGAAAAAACTCAGTTTCAATATTTTCTCTAAGCAATGTAGGGGCATAGAACTAAGCAGAAAATTTCTGCCTAATATTTATCACTACAGCCTGTAAGTCTGTCAGAATACCTCTTTACATTAACAGCAAATTTCCAGCAAAGATTGTACAAAGCACCAATAGATATCCTGAAGTTTTCTTGCCGTCTCATCCACACAACTCACAGCACTCCCTGGCTTAAGGGGAATCATTAGATTTGATATTTCAAATCTTTTTGGATGAAGCCAACGTTCCCAAATTCTTTTCCTAAGAAGATTTTGGAACAAGCACCTCAAATACACTAATTTTAATGTAAATATAATTTGAAGTCCATATGTTGCAGAGAAACCTTGAAAGGTCCTGAATCTGGGGTAGTTCAAAACTACTTAATTCTCTGCTAAGCATTTTTTGTTCTGGCCAACAATCAAACACCATTTGCAAAATGGCTCAATAGAGACCATGAATTATAAAGATAGGCACAACCCAAAGCAGGTGAAACCAATGGAAGATCTCCCACTGCTCTTTGGGTAAGATCCCAATTGTTTATAGCTTAGCTCCATAACCCAAGAAAAGATCCAATAAAGCAGTTCTCCCCACAGGCAAAATGAGCTTCCCTTCCTTACACCACAAGGCAATCAATTTTAATGCCACCTGCAAGTAAAAATCATGTGTGTTTTAAGCTGCTTCTTCAAGAAGCATAAAAACTAACCAAAAAGCTTTTTAAAAATCAAAACAACGCGTGGGGGATTCAATGCAGTCCCCGTTCCCCACCGGTGGAGAATTCAGATTTAAAGCTGAGTCTGGGGGAAGGTGTTTTGTTTAGTTTCTATTTCTTTGATTTGATTGGTAATCAATTAATTTCCCTGAGAGCAGAGTCTGTTTTGCCTGCAATGGTAATTCCTGAATGATCTCTCCTTGTCCTTATCTTGACCCATGAGCTTTTTGTTCTGTTTTCTCCCTGCCCAGCTGAGGAGGGGAGGGATGGAGCAGCTTTGGTGGGCACTTCATGTCCAGCCAGGGGCAGCCCAGCTCGCAGAGATGCTCCGGGAGAAAACAGGGTGTTTTGCAGCCAGTTTCTGTGAGAACTTTCGCTGTGTTCTCCCTTCTGCACAAACTCTTCACAACCCTGAACCGTATGCTCTGTCTTCGCATCCCTCTTTTTGCAAGATTGAGGTCAAAACAAGTGCAAAGACGTTCGAGCTCTTGGAAAAGCGGTTTTAGAAATAAATTGTGTTCCAACTAGAGCTGTGAAGCAGGAAGGCACCTTTTCGTAACATTTGATCGGGTCGCATTTCGCTAATTAGGAAAAAAAAATGAGTAGAAAGATTTGCTGATTAAATTAAATTAAATTCTGATGAGCCCCCGTCTTTGCAGAGATGGCTCCACTTCAGCTCCACTGCGAGGGGGTAGGACAGAGGTTCAGAAATGCTCGAGCACGGCCCACACAGTGCAGTGTCCTCGGGATCCAACACACCACACTGTGCACTCAGCAGGGAAACACGACAAAAGCTTCCTTCCACCCAGTAAACAACACTTGGATCTTGTCCTCCCTGCATCCTGTTAAAAACCATCAAGGTATCAGTTCCCACCTCTGTTCACCCAACAGTTCCACCCCCTCAATAGCCACATTTTCACAGAAGCATCTCTCTGCTTCTTCCTTATGCCCAAGGAAACTTCTCTGTGAGTGTTTCTCAAAGGTATCCAACTGTCCTTAAAGTTCTCAGTTGCTGTGGCACCTTGGACAACTAAGTACTGGTCAGCCAGGTGACACCCCAGGGTCACATAACTTCCTCCCCCACTCTTTTTCTGTATTATTACACTTGTGACACCTGAAGTGCAAACTTCTCAGAGAAATCACTCTTGATATTACACGTATGGAGCACCACACCCTCTGGAGCCTGAATCTGTGCTAAAACCCACGATGTAACAGCAGAGAAGAGCTGACATATTCATTGGCCTCAGTAGATGAATAAGTTCTTCTAAAGACTCATTTTTTCCTAAAATGGAATTCTAAAAGTGCCTTTGGATAGTGTCCCTCCACACACAAAATGGCAAGGCATACGAATTACATCCTATAGGCATCAGCTAAATATCAGAGGCTCCAGTCTAACAGATTGTTCAGAGTTAACGATAGATACTTCCACTCATACCCCCACATTTCCGTCTATTTTTAAATGTCTTTACTTACATAATGGTTGCTGTCTTCATCAGCACAAACCTAATTCTGATGGCAACATCAAGGCTGCTCTCGTAGGGCATGGGAAATCACCCAGAAAAGCACGCACCCTTGCAGTTCTGTTGGGTTTGGGCCTGGAAGCACAGGAGCTTTTACTTATTCATGAGTTTCCTGAGAAGAACCAGTGGTTGCTTTGTGTCAGCTGAACAGGATCGTAATTCAATCTTCCCTGGAGCCTGTTTATCTGAATGACTCATTAAGGTGCAAGCTGACTGCTAAAGAACTCCGTTTCACAATGACAAAGCCTTTTGCTAGAGAAGATACGTTTGGAGAAGTTTACCGAAGGTCGGTTTTGAGAGAGAACGTTATTTCTGAACATCGTCAAAAAAAATGAAGCAAAGCATATTGCCACCTGCAATGGTAATGTTTTGCTGCCAGGACTGTGTCAATGAGCAGTAGGATGCTTTATGGGCACAGGCTTTAAAAATTCCAGTTGACACCTGCAGCTTGGTGTTCATCCCCAGGATTTGCAATCAAAGAGGTTTTCTTTCCAAGAGTTAATACCATTCTTCTGAAATTCCAGCCTTAGCCAAGGGCTCTCTGAGTAAAAACGACATGGAAATACACAAATCTCCAGCTCTAGTACCTACAGTATTGCTGCAAATGCAGGTAAGAAATGACCTGTCAGAGCCACATGACAATATTCTTCATAGTGTTTTCACTCACTAGAGTTCCAGGAAACAGAAACATCAGGAAGAGCTGACCCTTTTCCAGACATCACTGCTATAGCACACACCTTATGGAAGTTTGCTGAAAAGCTGAAGAAGTCTTTCTAGGAAAATCCTTAACACGAGGTCAAGTGACAGACCAACATTCCTGGTGGCTCCTGCTGAGAGCTCTGTTTGGAGCCCCACTGCACAGGGAAGGTTTACAAAGGAAGCAGAACACTGAGGAGTTGTGCTCCTAAGGGCAAAGAAGTTTGTTTTCACATTCATTCTCACATCACCTGAGTATAATGAAGAAATAAATAGAAAAAAAAACCCAAACGAACAAACAGCTGCGGTGTGTGCACTCCCACAGGGTGTTCAGAACCCAAGGGGTGGCTGCTTTTAAGTTTCATCCTCTAATTTGGGGCTTTGGTATTTTGGTATCTTCATTCTAATTTAAACCCAAGACTTTATCTCTGTCATAGGAAAGATGAGAAAAGACATTCCAGCTCTTTCTCTGTCCCACTGGCATGAAGCCCTGCGCTTTATAACATGATCCTTGACTGGATAAGCAGTTATCTAGTTTACTGCTCTGTCTGCACTGGACAGAAGTTCAAAACACAAATTATTTCACAAATAATGATTCCAGTTTCCCCTCTAGGCTCACGGGAAGTATCAATTTTTGAGGATAGGCAGCACTTCAGTTCACAAGGAAGTGTGCTAGGCATGGTCTTGCACACCACATTACAGATAAACCACCAGGAAATCCCCACTAAATAAACAGAGCATTGGAAGGGACAACATGAACACAGGTGGTTATATACAGGACGAGTGAGGAGATGAAAATACTCTAATTAAATAGATCCGAATAGACTCTCCCTGTGTTCAGCTCACTGACAAACATCTTAGGGATTTTTCCTTCCAACATTTCCCATTCTTTCAGATACTAATTTAAAAACCTTGCCTGGTGTTGCTTTTACAGCTGATCTTCCTGCAAGTATTCCAGCAACCTTAAATAGTTTCATCTCCTTCCTCACACCATCCCTGTGCAAAGCTTTTGTTTATACTTATTCTTGACATAATCTAGAAGGGATTCACATGGTTCATTTATTGCCTATTAACTGAAGACAGACATTATCATGAGGAACAATTCTGAAGGCATAATATTTGGGGGCGACTGACCTCCAGAAAGGGTTAAGAGACAAAAGCAGAGTCCCAAAAACTGCACTGGAGTATCTTAAACTTGAATGATCATGCGATTTCATATTACAGTGATACAAAGTACTGAGAGAGAAAGGTGCAGCATGATGGTATTTTTTCAGGGTCCACTGGAGATCTAAGCTGATCAGTTTACTTCTTTCTTTTTGAAGCTGAAATCAGGAAGACACAAATGTCAATATATAAACCTGAATACAGATGTTCTCAGGAGCATCTCTAAAGTGACACCTTCATTAAAGTTTCCTTAAACTGTAAATCACAACGGACTCTGAATGTCATAATCTCCACGACTACAGTTTCAATGTGTTTATGACAACTAAACCTTTCCTTATTGGGGAGGTATAAATACTTTACCGGCTTCTAAAATGAAAAAATAAAACTACAAGCCCAAATGACATTAGTATGCCTTACTTGACTGGGTTGTGAAACAGTTCTCAAAATTAATTTGAAGGATGCTGTCACTGTGTCATATCTTTCATGATCTCTATACATTAAAAATAATTCAGCGATTGACTTCTGTCCTAAATTGCAGATGACAAAGGTGTTGTGACCAAAGAATCAGTAGCCAAGTTACACAAAGGACAATAACATTAAACATGGAAGGCAAAACATCAACAATTATACATTATCAATCTACTAAAGCTGTTCTTAAATGTTGAGCTTGTAACCCAAGATACTTCAATAAATCCTTCACACAACACATTTCAGACTTGCCTCTTAAATTGAAAGGATTAGCCTGACCTGCCTCTGCTTTTAACAAGTCCTTTCACTTCTGCCTTTATGAGAGAAATATTCAGTATTAGTGAAATAATCAGCAGTATTACAATGTATAATAAATCTGCAGCTCTGTGTGGGTGTGTGCAGAGAAAGACTCACTTCATACAGATGCTAAGCAAGACAATATATTTTATTTACTGCCTATAATTAATTTATTACAATTTATTACTGTCCTATTAAGTCTAAGTAGGTAACAATAAGGCAAACCTTGGATTAGCAGCACTGTGGAAAAGCCTCATTTTTTTTAGGTTAAAAATACCACAAATCAACTCCTTACCTGCACTGTGGTAACGCAGTAGAGTATGGCAGAGTTTCAGTCAAGGGACGTGACACCATGTACTACCACGGTGACATTGAAATAACACCACATTATGTGCAAAAACCTTAGGTGGTCTTTATGACTACGTAACAAAAAAGGGGGTACTGCATCTTACCCAAAATACACCATCATCACTCCTCCCAGGACCCCACCACGGTTCCTCCTAGATCTGGTCCAAAAGTCAACCCCCATTGAAATATAGAATGCTTTATATATATATATATATATATATTTTAGCACAGCTGCCTGAAGCTTCCAGGGGTGGTTCCTTGGTTTCCTCCCATGTCACTGGCCCACGCCTGACCTTGGGTAGTTCATAACATCTGACAGGGTCAGAGTGCAGTGATTTGGCTGCAGGAAACCACCTTTACGAATGATACACATGAACACACCCTTCACTCTTCATACAGCCTTGCCAGAAGGAGAAAAAACCCAACACTTCATGTGCTTGGCAATCTTACTTCATGTTTTACTTTTTTCACTGAAAAAGAAGAACATATTTATGACAATTTGGATTATCACCAAATCTTACCCAAGCCAGCCACTGACACAGGAATATGGCTGAGGTTGACTGTAAATTATATACACAGGAGCAGGGGAGAGATTTGAGAAGAGGTAACAGCTTTCTGCCAAATGGAAAAGCCATGTCCTGACATCTATCCATCAGTAAGATTACACCATGCATGCTTGTTTTATTTTTCTAGATTAAGGCAAGTATTATCCTCAATCCATATTACAATCGAGAACACAAAGAAACTTTGATCATGTTTTCCCTACAATTTGAGAGCTTTTTGGTGTGATAAGCAACCTCTAGTTTTGTACCATCACATCATATTTCAAAGTCACAAAACAAATTAATTAGCAAGATCTTGCCACCTCGTCCTTAATCTCATTAGAAAAGACTAATGGCTACAGAATCAATTATTTCAGAGATTACTGCCTTAGCACCATTAGCCTTTACATCACACATGCTCGTCTTGAATTTTCAATTCTATTGTAATTTCCTCCACTAGTTTAATTACAACCCTTAATTAAGTCCCTTCCTTAATCAACTTTATAGCTATGTCCATTCATGGCTGCATGTAAAATAAGAAACAAAGAGCAACCTCGAGAACTATAGTGCCAGCACAAGAGCTGCCACAGCATTTGGCCGGCCCCGACCTGTGCTCCAAGGATTGCAAGCATTCCTTCCTTTTCAAGAGCCACAAGCTCATAACAAACACAAAGAACCCCAAATTTTTACAAAACCATGACTGCAATAGTTCTGATTTTGCAGTTGCTGAAAGTCCAGTAATTAGTGATTTCTCTTCAAGAGGATCCGGAACATTCCTTGAAGTTCAGATTGATTTGGTGCTGTAAATACCTTTGTCTGTATCAGTTTGAAGACTTAAACACTTAAAGTTTCCAAAACATAATGGCTTGCTTATTTGTTTTTAATTCTTTGCCATTCTTAACGTCTTTGGCATTTCCAACCCACTACAGGTGCACTCTGAAAATGTTGCTGTACATAAATCCTGACCTCAATCCTTTGACCAGAAAAGTACAAATTTAATCTCATTTTGGAAGACCCTGCTACCTCTACAACATCTACCTAGGGAAATGTATTCTTTTTTAATTTAAATTTTTTGTTTCAAATAAAAAGGACAGGATTCTGACTCAAACAAAACCACTGCTCATACTTCTCAAAGCAGGTGTAATTTTTTTTTAAAAACTGACCTCTGGTAATATGCATTTCTCTTGAAGTCACATAAGCAGCAAATAGCTGCCTTCTCTTCAAGAAAAAACATTATCTCTGAGCAAGTATCAGTGGAGTTGGCAGCTAAATGTTCCTTTTATAAACATACTAACACACAAGTGTTTTATAAACATACTAGCAATGTGTTTGTAACACATTTTATAAACGTACTAACACACAGCAGCTTCTCACAGTAAGAAATACTTGTTGCACCTCCAGAGAAGTGTGTCAGTGCAGACCCGGGCAGTATCAACTTCCAAATCATAATTAACTATCACAGACTATAATTATTTACTGGTCGGTGTTTTAATAGAAAATATTAATCATTCTTTTTTGCAACAGTGGCACAATTTCTAGAGAAGAGTTCAAATATTCTCCATTAAGCTGCGGACTCTTCTTTGGTGGGCAGGCACTCAGGGCTATGAGAGGCTGTTTCCCAAGAAGGTTCTGGTTCTCAGTGCCTTTCGGTGAACGAGGAGATTGGAATAACTAGGAACAGACCCTGTCCTCCTCTTATCTTGAACTGGCTCTCCCCAGTTTTTTTCTCCTCTCTCAAAGAAGAGAGTTAAAAGCTAATTGAAGTCCCTTCCTGGGTGCAGCGTCACAGCCATATCCTGCCCATCATCAGATCCCACAGCTCGGGAGCTGGTTTTGCCATTTCTTTCTAATTTACATCACAAACACCGAGTCATTTTTTTTTTTTTTAACATACCTCCTGTCCCTCCAAACCTCTGCGATTACCAAAACTTGTCAGTCTCTGATCGGACTCATCCTCGATCAGGGCAAAATCACTGCCACCCCAAGCACACGATTTGCCCTTTTCCATGGCTGAGATCAGCAGACATTGGTACTGCACTCTCTGCCTGTGAATTACGTTGGAATTTTCTGATGTTCTAAGCAGGCATTGATCTCTCAGGAAGGGCTATGAACCACCAAATACCCCTACGAAAAGCAGTTTGAAACACCAAATAAATTCGGAGTAGCAAACTTTTCTATTGGTCCAGGCACATTTCCACTTGCTTTGTTTGCTGAATTTTTTGTTTTTCCATCATGAAAAAAAAATGTTCTTGTCATTTCTTGATAAAGAACCTGAATGTTTTTTCCCCTTAAATTCCATCTTTCATATTCTGGAGCATAACTGAAAAAAAATAAAAATCTAGTGACTCTTTTCTTTAAGGTCTATTAGAATAAATGCACCGAAAGTAAATTAATAACAAAAATGAGAAAAGCCAACACCCTCTCTGTATGCAAATTTCTTCTCTTAAATACTAAAAATGAGACCAAGGGAATCCTATTTCACTGAGCAAATTAACAAAAGGTCAGAAAGCTTGATCTTTGTCACTGGTGTACTCTGTCTGAAAACTGAACTGCCACTTAAATATTTATAAGGGAGAGCTGTAATTGCAGGTTGAGAGCTGTGAGAGAGCTCTGTATGCACAAAACAGGAAAGTGAAAATATCCGTGACGTGGGAGATATTCCACCAAAGGAGAAGTTGGGTGAAGGAAAGGAGTATTAACCTGGCATTTTAATAATTTCTGAATCTAAATACATAAGGTGCCCTAAAACTTGATATTTTGGGGGGTCTGTTATGGGACACAGTTGAGAAAATCAGACTCTTCCCAACCACTGAAAACTGATGAAAAAACTTCTTCTAGTGAAGTTATTCTGTTTGGCACCACAGGAAACACAAGAGAGCTCAGAAGAATTCAGTCAGTTCTTCCTACACAAACCCCCAGATAATACGAATAGTTCACTCTGCCGCCCTTTCCCTCTGCTCTCTCCTTTTCACAAGCCCAAAGGTGCTTCTTTGGAAGCATCACCACATAGAACGTTTCCATTTTGGTCATTTAGCAAACTCCCTTCCATGAAGCCCCAGCCCAGAATTGCTCCAAAAGAGAGCTTCTGCAGAGCACAGCAACCGAAAGGCAGCAGAGTGAGAGCTTATACAGGTGAGATCATATTTTGAGATAAAGACGCTTAAAGAGTGATCTTGCAATGAACTGGAAGTTTGAAAGGGATGAAACTGCAAGATAAATGAAACTCTTATCAAAAATACATACAGTGAGCTTGACAGTATTACTTCTCAAACATGTGAAGAGAAGGAGTATTTAGCTTGGACTTAAACAAGTAGTCTCACGAGCACCAGGCTGAGATCAAACGTACTCTGATGTTGGTTGTGCTCATCTCACCAGGTTTCAGAAAGGAGGACTACCTGCACAGTCCCTACCTATTTACGTCCATGATACTGGAAGTTTGGAAACCAAGCTGTCATTGAAAAATGTAAAATGGAGTTCAAAAGAAAGCAGCACAACTTCTTCTTAGAGAACTTTTTGGAAGCGGGTAATAAAACACGCTCATTGGTTAGACAAGGCAACATCCCAAAATATTCCACTGATGACACCTGGTGGAGTCTACCAGCTTCCTGAATACATTTCAGACTGCAGGCAACCAGGGTATCAATCTTTGGGACAACAGGTCATGGGAGGAGCTCTGTTGCACATTGAATTTGGTCCAGGCAGACCTGCTGATCACAGACTGAACTAAATGGACCTTTACTCTGAAGTAATTTTATATTCTTAGAATTTTGTTGTATCCTAGTCCTTCTATTCCAACACCTATCACTGCTACTTAGCTTTAAACCTCATAATTATTTGAACATTTGTTAATTTATTCAGTGTTTCAGTTTCCAGTCTGGGGTTTGTGAAGCATGAGTGTGTTTAAAGATTGGCATTTCAGCATTCCTACCTGGCACATCCATTCAGAAGATATTCATGTAAAGACATATTAAACCTTCAGTTACAAATGACATCTGCATTTTGGACAAGTCTTCCATAAGGTCTACCATCTTGAAGGAAAACCTCGTGCACTTTTGGGAAGAGCAATATGAAACAAGTGGTGTATTTGCACTGCCCTCTTCTGGGTGAGACAGAATGGGAGAGAAGTCCTCTTGAAATCAAGTTTCAGTGATATGTACAAATCTACAGCTTAAAATGCAAACACAGACTCACTTTCTGGCCTAGATGTTGCAAGGGTGTGACCTTTAATAATCTTGCCTCCTCCACTAGTTTGTGCTGCTAATGAAAACTACTCTGGGGCTTGTCAGCTCTTCCAGAGAATCATCATAGAATTTATCCTAAATGAGTGAGATGTGTTTGTCATCAGACAAAAAAAATTCCTCATATCTCTGTTCAAATATCCTTCCAATATCAGCCAGACTGGACAATTCCCATTGTTGCAGGAAACAGGAAACACTGCTGAAAATGCTAAGTTTAGCTTGAGGCTAATTATACAGATTTGCTCTGGGTGAATGGTGATCTTGATTGTGAATGGGAAGATTGTTGATTAGAGTTTTTAATAAATAAATAAATTTAAAAATTAGAGCTCACTTGACACTTACAACTCAAAGAAAGAACAATAGGCAGTACTGGAGGCTATCCAGGCGTGCAGTCACAGCACTGGAACAGAAACATCCCATAGCCTACATCACCAGAATGATAAAATGAAAGCAGACAGCTGACGAGAGAAAAACCCTTGATAAGCAATAGAACGCTCAGCCCAACCAATGGGAAAAAATGAAGAAAAACATATTACACCATGAACTATTAAACTATATTAATCTCCCAGACTGCTTTTCCACACTTTTCCCCATCACTTTGTGTTCGTTCTTCACTTTTTCAAGCAGACATTCTGCAACCTTCTTAGCACACAAACACTTCCTCCATCAAAGTGAAACTCTTCACCAAATCTAACACTGGGAGGAGCCCCACTGAGCAAATTCGTATTTGCAAAAGCCTCTGACCACTTCTTGTATCCTTGCCTTACTTTTACTCTTCTTCAAGCATCCAGTATCACATTGGTTTGCCCTTTCAGCTTCAAAAATTCTCAATCACTCTAATTTTCATAATGGCCCTTGTTTTAGCTGACACCAATTCTCCAAAGCAGTGCAGTCTTGAGGGTTCCCATATTTTTAGCTACTGTGCCAAATTGCTCTGAATTTAATTAGTTAAACACCTAGCTGCAGAGATCTACCCTGAATTCAATGTGAGAGTCTGCTGTCAAAGTTTTATGAGAAATCCAAAGCCGCTTTACTGTGGTACCTTCTGGGCAGGAAGTTCTGATGCAAACCACTCATGTTGGTGTGTTACATCTACAAACCACTTTAAAACCCAGAGTATCACAGAGCACGTCAATAAATATTGTGCCAAGAGCAAGAAATGTGATTCTTGGGAAAAATACAAATCTGGCTACCTAGATGAAACAATTGCTTTATTTACTTCCTTTAACGCTCTGAGAAAAAAAAAATAAAGGGGCAGGCGACATCTCTGTATTATTATTTCTTTCACGAAGGATGAGTATCAAATAATTTACCTAATTTACGAATCAGAAAAAGCTTATTTAGCATAAGGCTGGATGATTTCTCCATTTTATTCGTTCTGCAAATATGACCAGCCTTTGTACGCTGGAAAACTGGTATAAGAACTCGCTCCTGTGCTAAATGTGCACACAACCATTTTTTCACAGGCTAAAAGGAAGTTCTGCATTAACTGTCAACTCAAACCTGGATAATCTCCTGACTCAGAAGGAAAAAAAAAAGCCTTTATGAACACCAGATATCCACTAATGCTGAACCTTCCAGAATATTCATTCTAATAATAAAATTCACAGCATCACATATATTAATACATCCTTTACACTCAGGTTTTCTAAAAGCACAAAGGACTCCAAGGTCCCCATGACACGAGACAAACAAAGCTGTCACAGCTACGTTCCCTTCAGCAAAGCATTTAGACCTCAATTTTTAGCAGCACGGATCAACAAGCTACTGCATCATGCTGCAGGAACTACACACTAGCAAAGAGAATACCTATATTTTTCATTGGGCCGTTGATTTATATTTAAATGAATTATGTATCAGCCAGACCAATTTTTCTTTCATTTCACACATGTAACTATTATCTTCCTTACTGGCATTATCCCTGAGTGATACTACCACAAGTCTAAGGAGAATCAGGCCTTTAAGCCCTAAGTATTATCAACATAAAATGTAAATCCTTTAAAAAGGATTTGAGGTGGCTTTTTATGAGAAAATGACAGTCAGGGTAACGTCTGAGTGCCTCTGACATATAAACAACAGGACAAGAACTAAAGATTCATCTTTGTAAAGAAATCTGAAACCCAAACAAAAAGCCAGAAGGCATCTGATAACAGCTGGTACCTTTCAATAGCCAAACCAGCGGAGTTTGACATCCCTGTTTTGGCAATAGCAAAAGCATCATTTTGGCAAAAAACACAATCTGCCCTCGCTAAACAAACAGCTCCTTGCACCTGTACCGTGCAGCCCATGGTTTTCCTCTCCTACGCGTGGTAATTCCGACGCCTCGCGCGTCAAACAGCGGCGCCGCCGCTAATTCTGCCATCAGCCGCTAGCAGGGCTCTGCTGATAATTATAAATGATGTCACGACCAAGCTTAAATGTATCTGCCAAAACAGAAATCGAACCCGCAGAGAGAAAGCAGCTTCCCCCCCTCCCATGCAAGCCTTTGACATGAGCCTCGCTGGATCCGTGCCTACACACGCAGCCAAAAACATTAGCAAACAGACCAGCCCTACAGCACAGCCACCTGAGCACCGCAGGCTTCCCCCTGCCTTCCAAAAACACTGCAGTCCACAGCTTTAGCTCTACAGGTGAATCATCTGTCATTCTGGCCGTGCGCTAATGGGCTAATCAAGAGATTTTTTCAGCCTGGGCAGTATAAAATCGGAGAGAGACGTGTCCACGCTGCACTCGAGTCTTCAGGTTCCGAGGCACCATTTAGTGTAAGAAACACAACTGTACCTTCAGATCCTAAGAATTTTGGACCATCCATATGGAAATTGTGAATGATGCATCCACATTTACTAGAAAACATTTTTTTTAAAATGTATTCCTATTATAGAGATTAAAGTTATTATTAAAAATTAATCACATTTATTATACACGACTGAAAACGTAAATCTTCCTAGGATTATTTTATTTATCATTAGGGGTATATAAACACCCAGACTTGACTTAGTTGACTGGTCCTCTTACAGTGAGTGGAGAAATGGGCACTTCTAAGATGTAATTTATATCCACTCTAACACAGACACTAAAAACAGAAAGCTTTCTTTCTCCATCCGATTTTTATAACTTATTACTAAATTCACATACTGCCTGAGCATTAGTCATTCATCATGGTCTGTCTGTGTCAGTGCTATAACTGGTCCTTTCTCTGGCTACACTTACAGCAAATTTACCTTGACTTCCCACTTGCTTTGCCTGTGAGTCATTTAACAGATCACCTGAACCCCACAGACACCCGTGCTGACACCTCCATTTCACAGAGAACTCTGCCTATAATGGCTGCTGACACCTGCCCTTTGCCAGCAGAGCTCTTTGACTAAAGGCAAGTTAAATAACTAAATTATCACAGGTCCAGAATTAAGCCCAGGAAGTGAGAATCAATTTACTTTGACTTTCCTATTAAGTTATATGAAGATTGGTTAAAGGATTTTCTTTTTCTCCAGCCTCCATCTGTGTCCTGTATAAGCAAAAGGAGAGAATTGATGATATGCAAGTCACATCTATCTTCCTCTTTGATCCAGTTAATGAAATTGAGATTCATTGCAATTTTCTGCTTTCCATCATTTAAGGAATGTGGTTACTTTGAAGATTCCTTGAAGCTTACAGTATTTTTCGTCATAACTAAATTCTACTTCTCCTGGATATCTTACCTCTTCATCACTGCCAGTAAAAGTTGTTAATATAAATCTGTCTAAAGCAACCTAGACTGACTGAGCTCCACAAACTTAAACTCCACCTTGAATTGCTATAAAAACTTTTCTAGAAAAAGTTTTATGCCTTTTTTCTCTCTTTCACCCACAAAAATCGTGTATTTCTAACTGCTGGTGCAAGCACCGGAGTAGCATTTAAGTGCTGACTTCCAATATGCTAAACTGGATGAAGAGGAGCCTTCACCAAGGTAACGGTTCAGTCGGTAGGTCAGAACTGAAGTGGTTCAGGACAATCCCTTTCTCTACCAGAATATGGAATCCACAGCCATGCCATGACTGTACCCATGTGTGTCAGGAGGAAGATGCTTCTCCTCTCTAAGAGTGACAAGAGCAAGATAACCCGAGCATGTAACAAGGGCCAGAGACCAAGGCTGCTGCTGGCTGATGTAGCATCTGTGCAATCCCTCTGCAAAAGCCCTTCCTAACCAGCACATTCCCAGCTGCCTTTGTTCAAGGGAGGGCCACGCTACCTCCAAGTGATTTGCTGCCCAACCTTGCACTGCCACTTCCTTCCAGAACGATATCCCCAGGGCTGCTGATGAGGCAAAGGTTGGACTATTATCTTGGAGGTCTTTTCCAACCTAGATGGTTCTCTGATTCCATGACTCTGTGAATCAGGGTACCACCTTTACCTTCCACAAATTAGGGCACATCCTATTTTAATTCTGCAGGAAAGCCATCAGTGCACATATCAGAATACATAACTCCAATTAAAAATAAACAAACCCCCCTACACACACCACATCTCCTCTAAGTCCTTACCTCGCATCTTCTGCTGGCGAGCTTAGATAAGCACACTAGAGGGAAACTCAGAGAGCTCCAGACGGGAAAGGTTAATATTGCTGTGGTATGGCTCAGTTTTGCACAGTGATTAGGCTCGCTGCCAGCCTGATTCCTTCAATGTTTTAACTATCTGCAGCTTGAGTGATTACATTAATAAACTTCCAGTGCAGACAGCATGCTAAATTCTAGCCACTGTTCATGTAGGAAGAGAATGGATGCCTTTAAATATACTTTCTTTCCTACATTCTAGATAAAAAAGGCAAATCCTGGCCTGATTTTCTCAGAAAGAACCATTCCTTAGAAACCTCCAGCAATCCTTTTGATTCTCAGCAGGGTTTTTAGGACCAGGAGTATTCCCTCTCACCCAAAGCAAGATTCTTTTTCTTTATTTTTAAGGTTGTAGCAGCAGATCTAACATCCCCCTCCATCACCCTTCTTAGGCCTGCATAATTCAGATCCCAGTCATAACATCCCTAGAAATCACAGTTTGAAGACTTTAAGGTCAAAAGCACACACCTGTGCTATTCAAGCTAGGAGAATAAGTCAGCAGCAATGGTTTATACTCAGAGATTATTTTAGCTCATCACAGGTGAGTCCAGAAATCTTCAGGTCGAGTCCAACATAAACACAACCCCAAGTGACCAGACTGATTCTCACACAGCCCCAAGTCTGCCTTACAAACGAGTACATTGTCAAATAAGGATGGGGAGCAAGTGAATCCTGTTATGTAACAAACAAATAAGAATATCTTCACATTTGGATAACAGCAACGCAAAGGGAGAATTTTAAGCAAGGTATTACAAGCCATGTTGTTTCACCAATCCCTCTGAGCCAGCAACAGCAAACATCTCTTTCAACAACTGGAATAAACACAGTTTGCTTTTCTGCAACAGGAACAGTTCCCTGATAGCCCTAAAACTGCCTCCTGCCTCCACTGTGTGCAGAAAGGAGATAAAAGGAGCATTTGCAAAGCAAGCCAGACGTACTCCCGACCTTCCTGTAGGGAACTACACCACCTGTTAAAACAGTCAATAGAATGATTTGTGTCCTTTTCACACAATGTTGTTTCATCACTTCACTCGCCAGCATGCAACTGCTATATTTATTTTTGGTTATCCATTTGTTTTTCACTTCTGCATCAGGAAATGACTGAAAATGTTTCATATGCATTGCACAGAAACCTACACGTTTACTGGAAAGTTTATTCAGTGGAGCAGAGTGGGCAGAATATCCAGCTTTGGTTCTCAGCTCTGTCACTGACTCATTAAAGAAACTTGGTGAAATCACGTGCCCTTCTGAACAAACTGGGGATAATAATCGTTCTTTCCAAAGAGATGTGCAGGAAAGACTTCGTTAATTAATGTCTGTAAGTACTTTGAAATCCCGGGATGAAAGACAAAGTGCATCATATGACTGCACAAAACATAAAATAATGTATCTATGGAATAATGCCTTTAACACCATTAATCCTGTGCTTACAAAAGGCAAACTCCTGCCACTCCATTCTAAACAGACTTACATACACAGAGCCAGGCGACAATAAAACCCAAGGTCTCTGTGCCTCTAAACCTTCCCTCAGCTCACGGAGGAGGAATCATTTAAACACCCCCAGAATCAAACAAAATTGCCTGGAGACAAACATGCAGGTTATGGAAAAAACCAACCCTATCACTAAGAAAACAAATAAGCCTGTTTGCTGTGTGCTTAATCATTTGCAACCTGAGCTTCAGGGTGGGCTCCAGCAACCCTTCTAGAGACTGAAGAGATGGAAAGGGCAGCAGTAAACCATGATGCCCAGTCCAGGTAACAGACATAAATCTAAAAAGTAATGGCAAAAAAGTATATCACTTTTAACGTGGAAAGCTTAACATAAATGTGGCCACTTGGTAGGATGACCTTCTTTGTATCTTTATCGAGAAAAATTAAGTGTCTGTTAATAACTCATTACTTGGAGCAGATGCATGAGGGACTGTCACTTCACTTGTCTTCAGTTTCGTGCCTGCTCTCTTTTCTCCCTTCATGTGACCACGGTATGAATGTTTTCTTAAGGCACATGTTATTTATTCTTTTAAGTTTAATGAATTTTTGCTGCTAAATATACAGATGCAACTTCAATTTTCTCTTCATAGTTGAATTGAAGAAAGTGGGCATTATCTGCTATTCAGCTTAAAAAGCATTTTGTGCTGGAGGTTTCTTTGATCCAGAATCAGGCTGAGATCCCTTCCAAAAAGGAGAATTCACAGCTATCAGCTGACTGAAAGGTCTTTCTTACTCAAATCCAAGAATAAAAACTGCTACAGTCTTTAACACCCACCTAACCATCCCTCCACCAAGTGATCGCTTTCCTGAAAGCATCCTCAGAATATGCCGAAGTTTCTCCAAGCAAGTGGAAATCCAGACACATGGGAAGCTGGCAAGTACGTACCCACACGGGAGTTCTCGTCTGCACACACCAGTGCCCAGGTTCTGGCAGCAGGTAGAGCACAACCTCTACCACCTTCCTTCCAAGCCTTCCCAAGAAAAGAACCGTGGAGAGCTGCACTGAGCCCTTACTCACTGCCTTTCATGCAGACACTGCTCATGCCTTGCATTTGGTTGGTGTGAACACACATCCTGCTTTAAATTACCCTTACAGGGCTGCTAGTGAGTTATATCAGGTGTTTTGTTCTTCAAATCACTTCCCCATCTCTTCAATTTAATAACAGACATTCCCCTCTGGGTTTGTTATTAAGGTGTTAAATTTCCCTGGATGATTCCCACCCCAATCTTCATGATTGCCTTTTATTTGGCATAAACCTGAGCAGGTATTCTTGAGACAGTACAAATAATAACCCAACGTATTTGGCCCCCCCGTAATAATTTAAAATAAGACTGTGCTTTTCCCAAGAACACCTTTGGGAAAAACCTAAAAATGAACAGCAGAACTATTCACAATACAGCAAATATTACAGCTGTGAGAGATTAGGAGAAACCTTGGCCTTCTAGAGGAGACACATCCTCTAGTTAGGAACTCTGCATTGAAAAATATTCAGTCACCCACACCACAGGCACCATGTAAAGACTGCAAAAGAAAAAGGGGGTTTCTTCCATAAGCAGCATTCGTGCAGCACTTGGAGGAAAGGGTTCCTCGAGAATTACTGAATCCAACAGAGGACAAGTCCATGAAGCACTTAGGTAAGGGAAGAACCGAAAGCAGGTTAAACCTGAGCCAGACAGACACTATGGGCAAGTCACCCTAGAAATGAACAGCTTCGTAACATTTCTGACACTTCTATCACCCTGGCAATCTCCTGGTGTTTGAATTGGAGCACTAAGCACATGCTTAACTTTAAAAACTGCAAAAGTCAGAATTAGTGATGAAATCAGACTTACCTTGTCATTCTGTCACTATTAGACAACAAATAATAAGCTCTTTTAATGTTTCGTAACATAAGCTCCCCAAATTCCTGGATCATTCATATGGCCCTTTCTTTTTGCCTGTTCCAATTCATCTTTCTTGAACATAAATCCTACCCTGACACAAAAAGATAGAGCTTTAAGGTGAACTTTAAGCATTTCACACTGTACACTTATTCAAGACGGAAATAACCTGGCTTGTTTCCTACATGTCTTGTTTCTTACACTTCTCTCCCGCCCTTTCCAATGTTTGTGGTAATTTTAAGAGACGTGCAACACGGAGTGGGCTGTTGCGATAACTCCCCTGAAGTATTTACTTGATGTTTTTATTATTTATGTAATAGCAGCCCGTTATCAACCCGATAATGATGGATAGTGATAGCTAAACGTTTCTGTGGGACTTCACAGGCCCTCTTCCATAAAGTAGGTTTGATGGGACTATAGAAACCCAAATGTATTTTTTTCCCATGCACACTTGTACTGGATTGCAAGAGTGGGATTTATGCACATGAGAAAAGGTTTACCACCTATCTGAATTTAGATATACTGCACCGACCCACTATGAAAGAAAACCTTTTCGGTCTTGAAGTTATTCCAATAAATTAAGGAGTTCTGAGAATAGGGAAAACGTGGGCATTTAAAAGCACTGCAGCTCACAGGCATGCATTATTCTTACCATTAATGCCAGCAATTATACTTTTAATGAAAGTCGCAGAGAATAAAAACCAAATAAACAGTGCTACGTGCCTCAAATCTGTATTTTTCTAAGCACCATGATCGCTATGAAAATTCCCTTCTTTTGGCAATTATTACACACCACAAACAAAATAGCATTTTTACCCTCAAGGCAGATTTGGTGTCAAGGACAGTCCCTCTTTACTTCCTTGTAAATTTTAGTTTGGAAGGGGCGGTAGTCCACAAATGACAGGCTTATGAAAAGCTATATCGTAATATTTTACTGAGGACAAAGACAGGACCAAAGACAAGGAATTAAGGATACTGGCATTCATCAGTATTGAACAAAGAACATTTCTGAACTCAGCATTACATCAACCAAGCTATCACGTATACAGCACAATTATAATATGCAAGTCTAGACAGACGACAGCAGAATCCCATTTACATATGGAAAATAAATGGTTGCTACCTTTTAATTCTGTAGGTTTATCATCAAGGTTTCTTATTTACCTCTTTCCCTTTGTTTTCCACTTCACCTTCTCACTGTGGGCTTTTTTTATTAAAGCCTCTCCACTTCTTCCTTTCTCATTCTGTTGCCTGGGAAATCCTACAGCATCTGATCTGACTTCTACAGAGAACTAGTACACAGAGCCACAGAGCAGGCAAACCAGGCTCGGAAAAGCCCAAAAAGAACACCAGCACAAGTGAATGCTTTTCTCCAGGCACCATTCCTGGTGTACAGAAGAACTTCTTTCAGAAAACAATCTCTTGCAGGTGAGGGGACTAAAACCTAACCATGGCATTATAACCTCTCCAGAAACACTACCCAAATTCACTATCTCCAGCTCATGAAAGAAAGTAAACTGAAAGAATAATCTCTGATTTTGGTTCGCCCCTTGTTCTGGCTAAATAATTTCTCCCATTTAAAATTAAAAAAAAAATAATCTAAAAACCCTATTGAAACAGTAATGTACATAAAGAGTTTTTTCTAAAAGTCATTCTTTGGAATACTAAGGAAAAGGGATAGAAACGGCCACGCTAAATCAGATTCCAGATCTATGCAGTCCAGGCAAATGGGCTATCAGTGCTTAAGAATAAGGCACAAAAACCCCACAGTAAAGTCCTATAATATAATCTATAGTCTCCTACAGGGCCTGGAATAAGATATCATAAATACTACCAAAACACCAAAGCACCCAGGGCTGAACATGCCTCCAGTTCATGCACAGCCCGGGTCCAGGCACTCAGCACAGCGTGTAACTCAGGCCTGCCAGGGAAAATCTCCTGTTACTTAGTTACAGGAAGTCAGAGCTGAGAAAACATCCTTTCCAATAGCAGCACGGCTTCTTAAATGCTATTAAATAAAACCACATTAAAAATCAACAACACTGACTAAATGTTCTGATAACTTTTTATCTAACAGACTGAATATTAGTTACACAAATCCCAATATGGGGGGAGAGGGGGAAGACGACCCATCTGGAAGTGGCTGAAGAGTGGGGTGAGGGGAAGGAGGAGGCTTCTCCTTTGTGCTCCCTCAAATGCTGCATCACTCTGCCTGCGTCCAGCTGGATTTTGGGACTGACAGCTGTTTGGGAAGCGTTCAATGAACCTGCTGCTCAGGACCTGGCCAGAACATCAGAGTCAGGAAAGGGTCCCAGTTGTTCAGTGTCACTTCCAATGCCACACACTTGTTGTGTCAACACTGACAGTTTTGTTTAACGCGGGTATTTATTTATTTACCCTACGCAAATATTATGTTTTCAGCATTGTTTATTGCTTTCTGCTCAGAGCGCTATTCCACAAAGAATCAATGAAACCACCTGAGCCCCACAGACACGAGTGTGTCACACCAGAGGTGTCAGCAGTACAATGACCTCGTTCACTATTTGAATCTTTGAGCTCCCATCATCACAAGACAGCTTGTCTTCCTGTCTTCTTCTGTTTTCTAAATTGTTCTGTCTTATTTTAAGATAATTTCCATAATTCACGTACCAAGAAAAAATTATGTATTTACAAAACTTTTATCATTAGATCATGAAAATATCAGCAGCATGGAGTTCTACATACTTTATTTCCTTTTAAGAGTATTTACAGAAATTAAACACAATTCTTTTCAAAAGGAAAGTTTAAAAAGTTGTAACCTAAGCGTAAGGTTTAGGGTTTATGATAATTAGTAGCTATCAATATCAAAGCTGGCAAACATTCTGCATCTGAGAGCTGGGATCAATATCTACAAAGAAGTCATTGAGCAGGGCTGCTTTAGTCTGGCTGTGTAAGGAACTTCACCTTTTGGAACTACGAGAAAAAACTGGGACTTCCCACCACAGGAAACAACCTGAAGTCCATTTGAGCCACCCGAGTGATGACATGAAGGATCAACCCTTCCTTCCAACTCCCCTTTCCCTTATCAACAATGTTTGTACAGGATGTTACTTTACAGTTTATAAAATCCCTGCTTGCATTTCCTCCCTGGTAGGAACCATCAAGAAAAGACCACAGAGCACAAGCAGCTCAGATGAGGCAGACGGTGGATTATTGCTGACAGTGCAAAGAAAAGATATTCCATTGTAAGCCATTCAAGGGTTCCATTCCTTCATTTGTTTGGGTGAGCCACTTATTGCATCCTGAAACAAGCCAGGATGTGGCTAGCCAGGGTGACAGCTCCCTTGTCACCCTGTGACCATACAGAACATCAGCTGGAAGAGGCCCACACCCTGAAGAGCACATCCATGCACATTATTAACAGGAACAACTGCCTTAATGACAGGTTTCCTCTAAAGCACAAAAGCATTGGCTGTACCCAACTGCTCTACAAAAAAACCCCACTAAACTGCTTCGCAGTTGCTTCTTTGTTCAGATTCAAACTCATACAGCAGCCACCAACCATGATAACACAGCAGTGTTAACTCTACCCACTTCATCTGCAAATAGGCCAAAGCTACCAAACCACAGGGAGTGTATGGTACATACATCTGTATAGAAGGTGTAGGACTGTCAAGCAGACCCTTTGCAGCAGGGAGACATTTGTAGTTCCAGTACACCCAGTAAGTGAACAGCCAGCCATTAGAACAGACACACTGACTAAAGCCACCATGATTTATGACAGTAGTAATTTTTAAAAAAATTAATCCATTCTCAAATTCATTACTATGAGTAGCACACAGGCAATTAATTTAAAATGAAACGAAAAAAATATCTGCTTTTAGGAGATCAATACTTCCCCCTCATCCTTTCTTATACAGCATTTAATTAAGAGAAGCAATACAATGGATAAATGTTAGACTGGACTCCACAAACAACACCCATATCCCAATTCCATTGAACCTGCTGAATGATCTTGGGCAAACAAACCTAAAGCACATTGAAAATTTCTCATCTGCAAAATGGACAGAATGTTATCAGCCACCACTCTTCAGTACTTAGTAAAGAGCTTTTACTGACAAGTGCCACTGCAGTCTAAAGGCTACTCTAGAACAAAATGCAGGTTCGCACAATCACAAATTTCAGTAAGAAATTGTAAACTGGAAAAATTTGACATCCTTTAAAACAAAACCAAACCGACACCCAAAACTTCATCCAGTTCTTCCCAGTTTCTAACTGCGACTTTTGTTGCAAAGCCACAGAAACTTCTTCCCACTGAGCCTTCCCAGCAGATAAAGAAACCGAGGCAGAAAGATCTGTGGCTCGTTGGAGCACACACATCAGAGCCACAAACAGAAGCCAGCCTACAACAACCATATCCTGGCCAGGAAACCAAAATGAGACTTATTTACTTCAGGACACAGAGCTGGCCCATCGAAAATGGAGAGTTTAAGCTGCATTGGATGGTGTACAAGTAAGTTTTATGCAACAAAAACGCAAAAGCGCACGTGCAGTGGGACCAAAAGATGATGCTGGTTCAGAGAAAGCGAGAGGAGCTGTTCTTCTGTGAGTGGATACATTGCTGTCACTTATAAAAGTACTTCTTCAGCGCAACAGCAACCTAATGAATTACCAAGCATTAAAAATTGATCGTCCCTACGTAGCGTTTTCTTAAACATCTGTATTGATTCATGTTTTCATTTTGCATAATGCAGCAGAGCCCAGTTAAGATCCATAGGAGGTGAAGGGGTGGGGGGACAGACTGAGAGGTCCTCTCTGTTCTGTGCTCTGGTCACTTCAAAACCAAGACGAGCAAAGCCATGAGGAAAACAGAAGGGCTCCTAGCATCCTGCATTTAATATTCATTTGATCCTTACCTGGCATGCCAGAGTGTTTAAATCTAACCCCTCCCCTCCTCTGCCCTGCAGGAAAGGCAGACAGAGCCGACTGCAAAGCATCTCAGGGAAGTAAGACAATTGACCTGACAACCGAGGGCACAAATCTTGTGCCAGAACAAACCATCCACAAGATTTCTACAGTCACTGTACATAAAAAACCTGATCAGACTGTTGGCTTCAGACAGAGCCTTATGTCAGGCCCGGTATGACACAAGCACATTTCCCCAAACTACTTAAAGGTTATGTAATAGAGATCTGCAGAGCATTAGCAGTCACATGACACGTCCCACTAAGATTTCAAACTGCCACCTACAAAATTTAATTAGCAAGCGGTAAACAAGAGAGAAAGGAAGGGATACGCTCCTGGAACTGACAGAGAATATTCTTCATGTTCTAAACTGTATGTTCAGTATTGGGGGCAGGGAAGTGGGGAGAGCAGAAAGGAAGATTTAACAAATAGGCAAAACAGTGAATGTGACAGAAGAGGGAAAATTCAGTAAACAGGGGACAGATCCAACTACATATTGCTTGTTGTAGTGACAACTGTGAGCTTCATCCAGCTGAATTCTAAACACCATCAATTCTATCTGTCTTTAGTAAAGTGTTCAGCTCATTAGCACACTCGCAGGGATACTGGGCTGTGTTATCCCTCTGGGTGTAAGCCGGCACAGATCTATAAAAGTCCCTGCTGATTAATATCAGAGCATATTTTAAAGTGAGTTGCACAACGTACTCACTAAAGATGCACTTTCCATATGGGTGAAAAGGCACCATGATACTCCATGCAGGAGTAATAAATAGCATTTTTCAACTGTATGAGAAGGAGGGACAGAAATATTCAGCAGGAGCTCAAATGGTGAAGTCCCAGAATAAATTCCGAATTCTGTAGAAATTTAGCCTCGATTTAGTATTTTTCTAAGCCAACCCTAAACAAGTTAACCTGCCTTAAGAAAGGCTTATTTTCCTTTTAAAGTTGGTGAGAAGAGGTATTATTGTAATTTTTCACCCATATATCCAGTGTAGAAACTTAATGAAACCATCTGTAAAAATGATTTATGCGCCTCAATAAAAGAAAAATTAGTCTAGTCCCAGAGGAGGTGGAGCATGGAAAGAGAGGGGTCCATAAGCTGGCTGCCCATCAGCTCACGGTGCTCAGGGCAGGCCTTAAGGAAGGTATCACACTCAGGAACATCCTGTAGGATGATCTTTAAAGAAAAAATGGAAGATGGTTTCTAACTGTCATCAGATGAGAAGAGAGAAGAGAGACTGTGCCATACTGTTATATGGGCACTGCCTTCCTTCTGATTCTTCACGGTAACACCCTGCACTGCTGCTGCTTGCTCACCAGCACACGCTGGGCACAGTAATACTGCCTTAGAAATCAAGTGGTACAGTTTGCAACAGAAAATATTAAACCTTGTAACAATTTAAGGAAAAAAAAAAAAAAAAGAAGAAATCAAACCATAGTCTCATTTCCTCTGTCCTGACATTTGCACTGTAAATGTTTCCACCAAACCACTGCCACCAGCGGGGAAGGAAGGCTCTTCACTCCAAACTGAACATACCCATGAGCACAGCAGAAAGTTCAGCTAATAAAAGGTTATTCCAAAAAGCTCAGAATCAATTCAGATTCTTCTGACACTCAGCAGTATTCTTCCACAGATCAACAAGACACAATACAGACTGTCAAGTGATTTATAAGTAGCATCTAGAAGCCTCTGTTGGGATTCAGCATCCTGATGGCGCAAACAGTATTTGGTCTGAAATTCTCATTTCCTAAGCAGATAATATAAACAGAATGTAGTGGAAAGGGTTCATTATTATTTCCATTTACAGAAAGAGAACAGAGCCCAGGAGATACTAAATACTTTGCTCAGGGCCATTCACAGAATCTGTGGCAGAGCTGGAAGTCACACTCTGATTTCCTTATCAGGCACCACGTCACAAGCACAAGCCAAAGCGTTGAGCCACAAACCTTTGAGCCATTCTTCATTTCCTCACCGAAAGCCCAACCACAGCTGGCTTTATAATCCTAATTTACAGCATGAACATGCCTCCCACATGGATGGCTACAGTCAGCAAAGAAACCCTCAGTGACCACAGTCCAATGTCAGTGTCCATCAGCCGCTCCAGATGATGTTCTCCCTGTTCTCCCAGGGTAATGAATGGCAGCACTGCCACTTCCAAGAGCCTGACAAAAGCCCTCTTTTCCACCAGTGAACAGAAACTGGTTTCACGACACATTGCTTTGAAGAAGCTGCATTTTCCCAGCACTGTGGCTACGCTCCGCTTCTATTTTTAATCATTACATTTGGGGTATATTTTTCAATTCTAACAGCAATGAGAAAATGCTGCTGTCAGCAAAGCTTCATCACAATTCTCGTCTGTGGTGGACAGGCAGCTTAGAAGGAACATCAACAGCCAGAAGAGAGAGAATCATCAGTGGCACAAGGCGTTTTCCAGAAGATCTTAAATAGATTTCAGTTACTTAGTACTGTGATGGAAAGATTTCTAAAATGATGAGGAGGAATTGTTTTCAGCTTGCCATTCTATCAGAGAGCTCACTGGACGTACAAGGCTAATGCTGTGAGAGGGGGAAACAAAGGATTTACAAAAAATTCCACTTTAGTCAGGAGCTTTTGCTGAATAATAACCCAAAAATAAGTCCCAGGAAACGAGTCGTGACTAACAGATATTTCAGCTACTGTGACATATTTTGTAGCAGTGACGAGGGCCTGCATCAATTTCAGTGAAATGGCAAACAGCCTTGACTCTCAACCCGTGCTTCATTCAACGTAAATATTGACAGGACAGTGATGCAACACCAACTAGTTACTTTCTACAAATAAAGCCAGCGTGATTTTGGATATTTAATTTTGATATGTAGAGGGGCATTTGACACACAAAAAGGAAACCCCTAACACCAGAGGATACTGATTATCTCGTGATCCCAGGCACCTTGTGTCTCTGGTGGCAATCCAGAAAGACTCTGACTTATAACAAGCCATTGCCAGAATGAACGCTGTCGTGCTTATACATTCATTTCATGCTCAATATCACACACCTATCTAAACTACAGTGCGTATGCACATCTAACATACATCTAAAATAGAAAAAGCTGACATCAAAGGGATACATATTTTGTATATACGCAAAAGTACGTACCTAGCTGGAATAAGTATGGGATTGGCCACATACATAGAGAGATGCTTCAGATTTCTGAGCTTGTAATTGTCAGTTCCCCAAAGTATAATGTACCAACTACTCCCATCATTTTCATGCAGAAATCTGTGGCACTGCACTGTCCCATATTTTGTTCCATCTCACTTTTTCCTACCCCTAAAAACCACGTGCTGTTTTAAAGCTGTATTTTGGTTATAATTCTAGAAAATTCACCACACTGCATTTCTCAAAGAGGTCTTGCAGGTACACACAAATATATAAAGTTGTATGTAATAACACTGCACCTCTGTTCACTGTCCCTAGCACACAGTCATGCTGTATTTTAGCCTGCTGAAACCCATTCAGGTATGTAACTAAGAAAAATCAGGGTTGCTCTCTAGTCTGCAGGCAGCGTGACCACTTCACTAATTTCATTTAGAGTAGGTTCTTTCCCTATTACAAAAGAGACAGTCTGCACAAACCCACGACTATCAGATAAAAAAAATATAAACAAGAAGCACTAAAAAGGACCCCAAACACCCTCCTTTAGGGTACTAGAAGTAACACATGCATTTCAAAAGATGTCTACAGTGGTGAGTCTGGGCTGAGATCTCTAAGATTTGATCTGAATTACCTCCCTCATTTGTCAGCTGGGTAGACTTGAAAGCCCTCCTCTAATAAAAATGTAACACCTCCTGATCAAAAAAGCCAAAATACAAAGTGACTACAGTAACTTTCATATCAGTTCATGCACTGCTATTTTTTATCATATTGAATTTATAGAGATGCTATAATTTCCCCTCTACTGCTTGGTCTGTGTTTTAATATTTCATGCTGTTTTCTTAAGGCAGCTCTTCTATCTTGCTAAGCAATAGTCCTTACTTGTATTTTGATGTTGGCATCACAGTATTCTTTCCCTGTCTCAGCATACTTGGTGCAATTCTTAATGTTAAGATCAATGGCTTTGAATTTTGGTATTTCTTCAAAGTATATCCAATCCCTTAAGGAGTAGACCCTTTATTTAATAGATGCACTGTCAAGACTCATTAATAAGTTATTCTGCTGAGTTATTTTATATATAAACTCTGCATCACTACCTGCACTGGGCAAAAAAAGCCCAGTCAGTGTCTTACCACTAAAATAACAGGCAGCAGTAGCTTAAAAAGAAAAACCAAAGCCTTCATATGCATTTAGATTTTCCCCAGTTAAAACTGTACTAAGAGCATATACAGCTGTAATGTCGACCATCACATCACTCTGGGAAAGACACACCTCCCCTGCCCAATGCTATGAGCAATAGCTAATTCTGAAAAGAGGTTAATAAAAACCCCTGCAGCATCCCCTATAATACTGAGCACAGCACACTGGTACATGCTAATTACCTGGTATTTATATGCATATGCTATAATAAAATGCTATTATTCTGTTCTACATGCTCATATACATAACACACTTCCCCCAAATATGGATAGTGTGTCCATATATATATCTGCCCATCTATATCTATCTGCAGACGATTTCTCCCTTCTACCAAAAATGGATGAGGTATTTACTTGCAATTGGTCTAATTAAGCATCAGATGCCAGACAAATACCACACAGCATTTCATTAGCAGCATCTCAGAGGAAGAGCAGTCACATTGATGACTTTGCCATGACACGACAATATACATTTGCAAAGCAAACCCATACTGTGGATATGCACCATGCTTGGCGCCGGAGGGACAGGGGAGAGCTGCTAGCCAGTATCATTACTAACTTTGCCCACAGAGCAGAAACACAGCCCCGTGAAACCTGTCAATATACTATTTATATTATTGGACACCTTAAAAGTGACTGGAAAATGACATCAGATTAAACATCAACCGGAGGGAGGATGGAATAATCTAGCAAGAGTTTAATCCCTTTACCTAGTGCTCATGCACGATGCTAACACATTTTATCATTTCAAGCAGCACCCAGAAGAAAAGACTCAGTGAAGGGCATCATCGGATTGCTGCAGAATAATAAAGTTTGCCTTCCTCTGACGGGAGTTCCTGATGCATCACCGCTAACTAAAGATTCTCCTTCATCCCTCCACCCTCATTTGG
>VWZF01004962.1:136657-170241 GCA_013396755.1 Sclerurus mexicanus
GAGAGGCGGGTGTTGGGAGATTTTATTTTACCTCCAAGTAATGCTATCACAGGATCTCCTCAGTAGGTCATCCGTGGCCTAGTGGCACGAGCCAATGAACTGTAAACGCGAGCGGCAGTTTATTTATTTATTTATTCTTTTTTCCGCTCCCCCTGGCCTGCCCAATGGAAGGCTGAGAAACTCCGATGCAGAAGGGCATTAAGGCAGATTACCTGGAGCATCCCAACCATTCTGCCTCTGCTCCTTCTCAAGGAAAAGGCGTGCAACGGATTCGAGCAAAACTTCACAAGTGTGACATCTCCCCAGCGGCCAGAGGGAGACGCTCTAAGGGGTATGAGGATAGATTTTAAATAAATCAATTTTTAAAAACCTAGTTTCAGTCCTTTTCCCCATCCTTTTTTTGTTCCTTTTTTTCTCCTCAGCAGAGATGATGTGAGTGACAGAACCTGACCACTTTGGGAGTGCATCCACTGTAATGCAGCTGAACTCTCCAGGCTGAGGAAGGTTGAACCATCAAGAAAAGCTCTGAAGTTACACTGAGTGGAACCTCTGCATTTTCCTTTTAGTATTCAACAGAGGAAGGAAATTTTGAACTCTCAAGGCACTATTTCATTGAATTCTGTTAAGGTATCTGCAGAAATACATCTCTCCATTCAATCATGACTCTCCTACAGTTCCTTTGCAGGTACCAGTCTTCCCCCCATGCTTTTACTAACAGGCATAATGAGGAAGAGGAGGAGAATTTTCAGAAAAGTTTGACTTGAATAAAAGGAGCCAGATTTCCCCTAAAGCCCAGTGGTTCTTTGTGAAGTTGAAGGGCATGGGGAGTACCCTGCTCTCCAGGAACTGTCAGCATCAGATGCTTCGCTGGAAGGAATTAAGAGCTATGGAAGAAGGATTTATCAGATGATCTCTCTCAAGTTTTGTCTTATCTGGATTTCTAGTTCATGGTAATTGTGAACCATGAACCAGGATATTTACTAAAGAGCTAAGGAATCTTTCCAGAATGACATTGCTTATATTTCTGGATATTCCCGTTCCCAGCCAGCAATGTATTTGAGCCCCTTACTGAGACTGTTACCCCCGAAGCTTCCAGCTGCACTGGGAACCACCATTCCCACTTGGATGACATTTCTCTTCAGAGGTCTGGAACGAAAATATGCTGAAAAATCTGTCCCTCATTACATGAATGAAACAGCTAAAGAGCTGATCCCTGGTTATATGATACTGCAAACAAAGATGGCAAAAAGGGTTACAGACAATCTGTGCTTTCTTCCCTGAAGGTCTGCCTTGGCATATTCTAGAAAGACTAGAGTTTTTTTGAATGGAAAGTCCAACATCTAAAAATAAGGTATCCAACACCACTCATGTGCAAATCTCAGCCCCAAACGACCTTCCATGAGATTACTCATGACTGTAACAGGAACAAAACTGGCATTTTTGGAGAGAAAAGCTGTTCCTACTCAGGTTCATGTGTTCCTTCCCAGATTAGATTATGACTTTGATCATCAGGCAAGTGCACTCTTATGTTTCTAACCAGTTTGTGGCATAAAAAAAGAGAGAAACCCATTTGAGTCTAATCTCAGCAAGTTAGATCTTTTCCCCTTCAGCTGAGCTAAACGCAAGCTGCAGACTGAGACGTTCCTTCTGCCTGTATCAGCACTTACCACACTGTGCCCCAGCAACAACTACAGATCTGCAGCATATGACACCAAGCGAGACCACAAGATTCCAGGTGACACGTTTTGGAAATCTGCCTCGTCCGGGCTGAAGGCTGAATGAACGTAACTGTTCCTTGCTGTGCATTGGTACCAACAAAACCAAGGTTTGCTAAGCCATCCTGATACTTGAAAATCAGTCAGATCACTGGAAAATGACATTATTAATGTGTTACACAGAACCAAACCGGCTCTTCTCATTCCTTTTCACAGGTGCATTTAAAACATATGTATCTGTATATGGGGGCATGTGGGTATATATAAATACATATACATATATATGTATAAAATACATAAATTATCATCAACTTTCTGGAAGTCTTGTTTTAAAAATATGAAAAATTGCATGAATAAAAATTCAATGGAGTCACTCTGAAAGTAAAATAAAAAAATAATTAATTTTTTAAACTATCAGTTCAGATTCACTGCTATGAAGATTTTAGAACATATTCTTTATCTCAAGAACACGTTTAGAAATTTGAGTCATAAAAACTTGACATATGCAACTTGTTATGGCACAGCAGATGAGAACAGACATTCTACTAGAACTGTAAGATGTTAAGACAGTGTTAGCATAAACATTTTATTATTAATTTGATAGTTTAGATGACCGAATATCAGCATTAAATATATAGCTTGGTAGTAATTTTTGCTGGATGCCACTATACTGATGAGGGGCTGCTGGCTTTTAGGAACACACATATATCAGTTTTGCTGAGACAAGAAAGGGAATTACAGCTCTGTATGCCAGGCCAAGAAATCCCCCCAGAATAACCCCAAAATAGTGACTCTACCTTCTGATAGACAGTTTTCTTTGGAAAAAGAGACAGAACATAAGACATCTTTCTGTAGATGATAAGGGCTCTATAAAATGCCATTTTAACTATGTTACCTTTCACGGGCCATAATGAATTTTACATTCTTTCCAGTCTTTCTGAACTACACGAAACAATTATTTAAAACACCTCCTAAGAGATGAACTTTCCTCTTGGTACCCTTTGCATGGAAAATAAATCTTGCAGTGCGTTGTTTCAGTAAAACAAGCCAGAATGGTGATAAACCTTCCCTTCCTAATTGCACTTTTTGAATGAAAGCATAGGAAAGGAGCTCACCTTGGCAGCTGCCAAAACACACACGGGGCCTCCCGCGGAGATGAAGGACAGATGTCTCTGAAGCCACAGCAGCTCCTTCTGAGACTGTTTCAGTAACTCCTCCGTGTGGCCCGACTTCTGCCCCATCAGCCCGTCCTGCATCACAGGAACTTTTCAATTTCTGTTTTGTCGAACACATGGTGAAAGTAACATACGATCTGTCATAGCTGAATTCCAAACTAAACAAGAACATCTGCTACAGCAATGTATCTGTACTTACGCACGGGATTTTTTTGTGTTTATTCTAATAATCTTCTGCCCCCCTAAAAAGCAAGGTATCTTTTCACAGCGCCAGCAGCAGAACAACCTACACCTCGAGCACCCTAATACTTCCTGCTTAGGGAACTTCTTCTGGCTATTAACGAGTCCAGGTGAGGTTGAGGGAGAAAACAAGATGGGCAATTCCAGTTCTTTGGGAACTAGAAGTGATTCCTCTTCCAAAGGAACAAAGGGCTCAGAGATGCTGCTGGTAGGGCACAAAATTAGTACATGACAATGCTGAGAAGATTTGGATGCTAGAACAGCAATTACAAAGTACAGGAATGCCACTGAGTATTCCAAAGGAAAAGTTTATATCCTTTGTATCCTTGAGTCTAAACCAGAAGTATTGTGAATTCAGGCCCAAACTCTCCTCTACATGATACTTAATATCAATAAGCATTCTCTTTGGATGAAAAATGGGCAGTAAAACATTTCTTCTACTTGGTTTTAACAGATCTATCAATAAACTATTTTTAATGTAACTGTTTGCCAGCACAGGTAGGTACTGAGAACACAACTGGATTTTGACCTACCCTCAGGCATCCTAGCTGATTTTTGAGCTCTTCACACTCCCCTTGCAGCAGTTGGATCTCCAGATCTTTTATGCTTTTGGATGGCTTGGTGATATTTTGCAGATGTTGAGCCTTAACATTGACAAAGTGCTGTTTCTGCTTTAGAGGAAGCGTTCTGGTGATTGTTTTTGTGATGACAGCAGCTTTATTGGATGACAATGTCAATGAAGTTGAAGGGTTGACAGCCTGGTAAAGAGAAAATACATTTTTCATGTCATTCTTGCTAAGGCTTTGTCTGAGGGAAAGAATATAATTCAAACTCTTTCAAAAATCATACCATAAGTGCATTATTTGAAAATTTTCTTCCTCCGATCTTTCATTAAACCTGTGAGTGAAAGACAATCTCCCTTGTTCAATCACCAGTAAAGAGATAGGGATAACACACAGAAATGAAAAGCTGACAATTTTTCTTTTCTTTTTCTTTCCCTCCTCGGTGGATTCCAGCCAGCCACGATCACTAACTACAGAGATATCAATATATTTACCACTTGATGGCAACCTAGTGCTGCTGTTTCTCCCCATCCCCTGCCTCTGTCCCTCCCTCAGCACCGGCTCACACACTAATTGGGAAGTTATCCTCGCTGCTGAGCTCGCACCTCCGGGATGCTGCATTCCCCGAGGTGTGCTGGACCACGCTGCAAAGCCTGCTCTGGGATCAGCTGCTGTGCTGCCAAACTCACTGGGTGAGAGCGCAGGGAGAAACTGGGGCTCCCTCCTGAGGCTCAGCACCTCTGAGCTGATGGCAAAGCTCGGGGCTTGAGGTCAGGCAGGAAAATTCCCTTGTCATTGACCATTGCGCTTGGGGAAGATTAATTTATTGCCCGTTACGGTAGGCTTGGATAGTGAGAAACAGAGACAAATCATTAAAACAACACCTTCTCCCTCACCTTTCCCAGGCTCTTCCCAGTTGCTCCACCTTGCCCTCCAGGACGGGTCTCCTCTGGCATGGGCCGTGGGTCGGTGTCTGCTCCCCTCGGTCCCTCCACCACAGCTCAGGGGCTCTGCCTGGCACCGCAGCTCCTCCTCAGACCTGGCTGCTCACAAAGCCATCTCTCACACTTTTCCCCTCACCCCGCGCAGGTTTTGCCCTTTCTGGAATGCCCTTTCCTGAGGCAACAGGAGCTCCGCTGTGCCTCTGCTGGGACCATCCTCTGGCTCCTCTCAATGATTCCTCCCAACACCTGGGCACTGATCACCATCCCACACCTGCATTTGAAATCTAGTCCAAGGACAACCGACCCACCAGAGCCAAACCTTTGCTGAGGTGGCCAATGTGCTCCATCTCCTCCTGTGCCAGCCCAGCAGCCCCTCCCTGAGGGAGGGAGGGAGGGAGGGCATTCTGTAATTGTGAACAAGATACAGCTGGGCAAACTGGCCAATTCGGGCTGGCTTTGCATTTTTAAAGCAAAAACGGCTCCAAATTTTAAATGATGGAAACTACTGCCCCAAACTGGAATTCCCACAAATTGATCCTGACGCTGACCTCAGACAGGTGAATCAGGTGTCGCTCCCCAGCAAACGCAGTTCCTGCGCTCTGGAACAATTGATTTTGTCATGAATAAGGAGTCAGAAAACCAGGACCAACCCGGGGTGGGTTATATCTGCTAAATCTGCACATGAATATTTAACAGGCAGGTTTCTTCTATTAAGCATTAAACTGTTGAGTAAATGATACAGTAAAAAGTCTAAGAGTTGCCAAACGCTTAAGTGTTTATTGATCTTTTTTAAAGCAGTTTTATCATGTTTGTATCTCCTGAAGGGAGAAGCATTGAAAGCTCTGGAGAGCAGATCCATTAGGGAAAAGATGAATCAGAGGAAACATCAGATAAAATTCCCTATCACTGACTGACGCACCCCAATGTCACTGGAAAAGCAGTTTCGCTGTAGATAAACAGGGTGCTGTGTCTCCATCTCAAGGACATCCTGAGGTTATCCCACCTCTTAGTTCTACTGTGCCAACCTCAGACTCTGTTTGTAGGAGTAGTGTTGGTCCCCCTCTTACAGAAGCCTCACGTGCAAACTAATATGCTGGAATCATTTCAAAAGGCATTTAACATCAGCATGTAATTTTTTTCTTGGGGGATCGCTTCAAATTGACCAATGTTTTAAATTAGGTATCTTGCAATGAAAACACTAAATAGCTCTAATTAGAAGAGTAAAAAAAGTCATAATGGGATAGTCCTGTAAGTGGTTAGCGTTCATAACATAACTCCTAAATCTGCAGAGAATGACATCATTTGTGCTGGACCACAAAACAAAACAAACATCTCGGGGAAGCAAACCCTGAGCTAAATCTCAGTGCTCCAGGTGCTGGGGAGGGGGCAGATGGTCCTTTCACCTGACATGAAGTCACTTCTGATTTGTGTCAATGCCATCACTGCCTTCTCAGCAACTGGAAGATTTTAGAGCATGTGACACTCACCTCGCTCTTCTTAACATTTATTGAGCTACTTTTCTGTTTGCTTCTGCCCTCAGATCTGCAGCGTGGAGACTTTTCAGATGTTTCTTTCTCTTTCTTGTTGCCCTTTTTGGACTGTGGAACGAAATTCATCAATAGCTCATTAAAATACCTCAGAATGCATCTAAAACGTCTCAGTGATTCTGTTGGTCTTAAATCAATTTGCTCTTGCACGGTAGAACAAAACTTTCAAAGTCTCGACGAAGGGAGTTAATGGCACGGATGAGATGTGGCATTCGGGCAGCAGCAGAGGACGTGGCATCTCTGTGGCAGTGCCCAGTTACTCATCCTGTCCCTGTGCAGTGCTCACTGTGGTGTGAACCGTGCTGGTGCCACAGAACCAGGAGAGTAGAAACCACTGCAACCCAAAGAATATTACTAGCAATAATTTGTTCCTTGCATGGCATTTTGTCTCCTTGTCAGTCTCAGGAAGAATCTGATATTGGGTTTATTTGGAAGATGGATAAACCAGCAGGGATGTAAGTGGCATGTAGTTAAACAGTAAATGGCACTGCTTCATCAGATTACTCAGTCAAAAGCAGGCACTTTCTGCTGCATCCCTGGAATTAAGTGGGATAAAGAAGTGCACAAAGAGGGACCTTTGTTCCTTCCGCTGTTTCTCAATACAGAATGACAGGGCACAGAGCAAACAGGCACTTCTATTTTAAGTGAGATAGAGATTTTAACATTGATTCCTTTTTTAAACATCAGGGTATTGCGAAATCACATGTCAATTTTACAGTATGCTATATTCCACGTGAGACAGTCTTGTCTCCTAAACTTACAAACCTAAATAAACAACATAAAACAGTTAGCACATTGGCCTTATACCATATTGCTCAGCCCAAGGCAGCTCGGTTCCCTTTCCTTTAGGAAGGCTGATCCCTCTTTCCTTTGCTCATGGATGCCTAACAGGGAACTCCATTACGAAATTTCCCTTGTCCCTCGCTCTGTGTGCTGTCTATAAGCACTGGCAAAGCAGCTGGTTTTTTTACTTTACATAACATTTAATCTTGTATAACCGAGACCGCTCCCAGAGGGTAAACAAAGTGACTGAGATCTCTGTTTTTCCAAACATCACTACCCTGATTTTCATCCTTTCTCTGCTGATGGTGAGTCAGGCCGTCTCTATTTGGCCAGCATGACTTGGTCTGTAGTACCATTTGAGGTGTGGATTTCATTTTTAAGGAAAGCTGAACCTTGCAATACCAAGCAAGAAGCTCTTTTTGAAAAAGGAACCTTGGAGTCTGTTCTTTTTCAGACCTCAAAACAATCTAATTACTGACCAAGAGAAGGTGGTAGGAGGTCAAACGAACAAAGCAAATAGAAAGGAAAGGTGAATAGGTTCTAATAAAGCAGAGAGCTGCTTGGGATGGGGAAGGAATCTCTCATTGTCATTGCTGACCCTGAATAAGATCATCTATATAAGCCTGGTTGGTATGGCAGACAAGTATGAATTCCTTCTTTTAGTTCACCACTGCACCCGGATAATAAAACCAGATTAAACCAGAAATAAAACTGAAGGAGCTTGTGGCGGGGAACTGAGCTGGCCCCACGTGTAGATAAAGTTGTCACAGCTCACTGTGACTGGGGATGGTGAGGGCAGAAGGGGGATATTGCCAACAGGAGTGGTCTTCATGGCAGCAGCAGCTGGCACTGATGCCACAGGCTGGCACCCCTAGGCAAGACAAAAGTGAAGGCCTGCTCGAGGGGACCTTCTATCTCCTGGCCGTGCTCACACCTTCTCTCTTCTGTTCCTATCTCACCTCGCAGGCAGGGAGGAAGAATTGGGAAGACCATCTTCCCCTCCAAGCCCTCATTTCCAAACCCGTGAGGTCTGTAAATAATCATTTTTTTTACAGCAATTCAGTTCAGCTTTTATTTTTCTTCTGTACATTTCTACACTGTGTTGTGGCACTTGTGTATCAGTCTGTAAGAGCAGAACTTTGAAGGTTAGAACAGATGCTAATGAACCAGTTCCCCTTTAACCACAGAAAACACATTTTAATGCCATTAAAATAATTTCATATTTACTTTCCTAGTACGAAACGATAGGGAAGTCAACGAGGGCACTTATTTATATCTGTGTGGGATAAAAAGAATGCTGAATGGAGACCCAAGAAAAGCATCCTGGCCTCCAAGCCTCTGAGTCACCCTGCCTAGAACATGCTTGGATATAGCTTAGCAACCAACCAGAAAATGAGAAAAAACATAGAAAGCAAATGCGTCAGAGAAACCCAGCTCTGGTGTATGGATATGTGAATCCAGCTGGGTTACAGGGAAACTTAGATTTTGCCTTTATTTTCTCCAAGCTAATTCAAAGTTTATGGTAATTTCTGCTATTTTAGGGGTTAAAAATAAATATATCAGCTGTAATTAAAGATACGTTTCAACACTTGCTGAATTTTATCATCCTGTGAATTTATGTTTTCTTTTTAAGACTGATTCGTTCTATGGCTTTATTTGCCTTATCTTGGAAGGAAAATCAGTCCCAAAAATACACTGGGGGGAACTGTATAAATGGGAACTCTGACAAAAGTCTTATAAATAGCTCCCAAGTCAAGTGTGCCCAGCTGTCAGGCTTTGGGGTGAGCAGGACATCAGAGCTCTTCCCCAGCTTGTCCTGGCAGACAGAGCGGGTGACCCTCCGCGGTGGATCAAGTCTCCAGGCACAGGGCAAGATTACTGTAACCTAAAATTAGCCTCCTAAATTCATACATAAGCTGTCAACTCCCCAACTTCATTTCAGAAATGCCGACCACACAGTATTCTGCTCAGCGCTCTGAAAGCCCTTTGTAGAAACTTGCTGTCATTCTTATAATGGTTCTGAAACCTAATTTTAGGTGAACAACTTTTTTTAAGTCCTGCCATCAGTGACTATTGAGGAACCGGGTAAATACGTGGTGAGAAATAGCTCTATATTGTAGGAGTAGACTAAATGTACTCTTCTACACATGCAAATTAATTTATTTAAAAATAAATGTACCACTTGGTAGGCAGCTTAGGAAGCAGAGACTTTTTTTTTTAATGTGAGGAACACGAAAAGGACCTACAATTATTTTAACAATGAGTGCCTAAAATGTATGTATAAGGGACAGTAACATCAGTTCACCACAAATGGTGATATCAGATGTGGGCAACGTAGCTGAAGACAGACCAGGCAAGCATTTTGTATAGAGCATTATTATTATGATGCCTTGTGGGAAACCCATGAGAGAGAGAGGGAGGCACGTGCTAAACCAGAATTCTTAATGTAAGTTATTTGTTGGGGGGATAAACATGTTTCCTCAACTGCAGTGCAAGAAATAAGGGCAGATTGAAAGGGCAGACACGGCCTTATGTGACTGAGAGGTGAGTTTTCAAAAAACTGCATCTACAACTCACTTCAGACTTAGCAGGACACCTGAAACTCACCTGCTGTGGAAAGTTTCACAAGATCCAGAGCAACTTTTCTTTGCTAGAATTACCATTGTGATTAGAGCCACTGCATAACCAAAACACCCCAACTTTGTAGCCATAGGAACTATGTAAATAAACGTTGTGACCCTAGAGCTCACAAATAGCTGCATTCTGATTGTGGTTACTGTCCGTACTTTCTGTTTCAAAAAGCATCTCCACTTTTTCAGCTGTCCACCGAATAGCAGGATTTGGGGTCTTTAATTCACTGGTTTGCATACGAGGGGTATATCCTACACTATAAAGCTTTTAAGTAACAAGGCTATGTATAGTTCCTCTGTATGGAGAGATTTTAAAAAAATGCTTGTTTAAACCAGTTGCCTATAACCCCACCCCTAAAAACAAAAACCCAACAAACCAAAACCAAGCAGACAAATTCTGGCACGTCCTGGATTGGAAATGGTTACTCACCACTTCGTCTTCCTCTTGTTCTTTAGTCAAGGGCTTATCCACTTTGGAAAGTGATTGATTTGCCTTGGGGGAGTCCAGTACAGAAGAGCCATGGTCCAGAATGTGACTGATAGCCTTCTGTAATAGAGGGAAAAGCAGCTTGAGAGCATTTAAACTCTCTGGAGAGAGGCTAAATTGGCTTATGGGACTTCTGACTTTTAATAAAGTCAGGCAGCAGCATTTCACTGGCTACAGCTTCAAGGTAACAGATACATTACTGGGATATTTCCTCATTGCCTTTCTATATGCCTTTGCTTCCTCCTTCCCTCCCAAAACATTCACAGCCTGTCTTGCATCTTTAAGCTTTGGAGGTGCTGGCTGGGTGTTCTGCCTGTACAGGAAATTGCCTTTGCCTTTGTCCTCCCAGGGCTTTTCAAAAGACAACCAAGGTGTTTAGTCATAAGAGAAATAAGCATGGCTCAAAGTTTCCCTTCTCCTCTAAGCAGTTTCATTGCAGATGAGCAGCCAAAACGCTTCTGACCTCAGAAGGCAGTACTGTTAGTGAGGCAGCCTCCCAAAAGTTTGGCAGGTATTGTGAGATGATGGGTCAAACTCCTCAAAAACAACAGCAGCATGTTTGTCCTGCTGGAGAGAAGTGACTCCCTGTCAGCTTTCAGAGACTCCCCCACCCAATGGGAACAGTGAAGTGGTTTATACCCAGATTGTTTTCACTTTGGTATTTATAACAGCTGAGTGTAATATACAGCAAGGCTGTGTGTGGCAGCTACAAAGTCACGGAGTGAATCTTACCCTTTCAGCAGTGCTTCAGAAAGGCAGTAATTTTCCTCCCTACAGAATTGGGACAGACATAAATCACGTTGTCTTAGGGAAACAACCTCAAAGATTCACGTAAGGCAAAACAAAATGCTGTGCGTCAACACCTGGAAACATATCCTGGAGGTTTCTTTAATTGTATTTAAAAATTAAAGGCAAATTTCTACTGAAGAACCTATACTTGATATTTCAAACAGTTCCAGAATGGGGTGGTCTGCTTGCTGCAAGTTTTGTCCTCAGAAGGAGATGGTGCTTTCCATCTTCTTTTCTCCTTTGTTCTGAACTGTGGGCGCGGTGACCCAATTTGAGATGAAAAAACCTAGAACAGATTTCAGGAGATAACTCGGTATAGGCAGAGCATCACAATTCTCCTCAATTAATAACGCATTCAAGTGAAAAGAGTACAATGTGCAGCTCCCAAGCAGCTGAGATGCATTTATATGCTGAGAAGCCAGTATCAGGCTTTCACTGCAGTGAATTCATTTAGTTTCAACAGCATTTTGCATAGGACTAGTTAAAAATCCACCCAAAAGTAATTGAAAGCATACCTGCAGACTGCACGCAAAACATACAAAAATGATTGAATTTCGAAATCCAGTGGTCTTTTAATATGAAAACATATCCAAACATCACACGGAAAGTGTGTGGGGAAAAAAATGAAAGTTGAAAAAATAGAAAGAAACAAAGTGTCTTTTCTGGGGGGCGGGGAGAAAAAAAAAAGCTCTACATCCCACCAAAAGACAAATCACTTCCCTTATATAAAATCACGGGTCAGGCACCAAGCCACTGAGTCATCTATGCCCAGTTATGACCCTTAGATTTAAAGTACCAGCTAAAGGCACACTAGGAGAAGTTATTCTTGCAGCATTTGTAAAGAGCAATACAGAGTGAGCTTCGTGCCTCGCTGAAGGGAGAAGGCAATCAGGAGCGTGACTGCTCCCACTGAGCAGCACACGGGCGTTCTGTCTACTGTATCCTGGGTCTGGAAAGCTGGTGTCACCAGGACACGAGTGACAGGATTTGTACTGGACGTGCCGGTTTGCTAATGCCTGTGCCGCTTGTTTAACGATGGTGTGAACAGCCTGAGTGGCACTCCCCTGCACGACGTGTGTCTGAAGGGCAAAAGATGGGCTTTCTCTGGGTAACAGAAGGAAAATGTTCAGGGGAATGAGCAGATTTAAATCAAAATTGTGCTTCCCGGCACAAAAGAGAAATACAAAAATTATCCATCTCAAGAATCGCAGGTTTAAGCCTACTTCACATGTGGGCCTGAACCGGGTACCTTTGAAGGCACCAGGAGTACTGCTGGGAATTTCAATGAGAGGCTGTACAAGTCTGTCCTTCAGCACACCTAAAGCCCAGCAGAGAAACCAGAGGGAAGCAGCTCATTTGTACTTGCACAGGTATTTCAGAATCTCACTTCGCTGTCTCTTTATTCATAATTAATTGTAGTCTGCCTCACTATTTAAATGCATTTTTTTTAGATTTTTTTTCATAGCATCCGTGTGAAACCCAGTTCCATACTGCTTAATAAGCACTTTGAACTTTTAACTTCCACCACGTTCTAGAATGGTCCTATGTTACATATTTTAAATATACTCCAGTAAAATTAAAATACACTCCTCCACACGCTGTCTATTTGCCTCAAGGGAACAGAAGGTAGGTAGGAGATCAGCCGCCCTTTGCAGCATCTCTTGGAGTCAGTGGAAAGATTCCTAGGGGAGTAGATTTGATACTAAATAAATGGCCAGCCATACTGGGACAGAAACTCGCAGCCTTCAGCCCCTCTCTGAGATTTAGGCTTTTCTTACTGATTTCTGAGCATCCTCAGCCATTGCAACCTGGAGTAGCATCGCTGCACTCAGTGCAGCAAAGGAGGACCTGGCCTGTGCCAAAAGATGCATCTCCTCAGGGAGTTTATACTATTTAGGCTTTGCTAACCATGTGCTTAAGTAGAATTGTTTGTTTCAGCAGCAAGTCCAGAGATGTGGTGAAATTTTTATTAGCTACTGAAATGTTAACGCTGCTCTGCATTTCTCGTAAGCACTTGAATAAAGGCTCTTTCAAAAAACCTCACATTTGAAACATAATCATCATGACTTCCAAAACGAAAATGAATTGCAAGTCAAGCTTCTCCTCCAGTAAGATCAACCCTACCAGAAACATTAGGTGATTAATGCATGTATGTGAATACCTAGCAGTGTTTTTATAGGAATAAAGCCATAACAGCCTTTAATAGGGGGGCTTCATTTCACCCCCAGTTTATTTTGTTGCACATCACCTTGAAGAAGCCTGAACCTGAAGCCCTGTTACTCCAACCGAGGTGGTTCTCATTTGAAAAATGATACCCAGAAGAGGGCCCAGATTTGTGCCTTACAGACAGCACAAAAATGTGACATTTTTCTAAACAAAAATGTGCAAAGTAAATATAGAGGAGATTGTATGGCAATACCCTGAATTATTGAACGGCTAGCTATGCAGAACAAACATAATTAAAGGGTCTCATTATCTTCTAAATAATCATTGTAAATAATGCTTTAGATAATTACTTCATTAGTTCTCAAAACACTGGCTTTTATTCTCCTCTGAGATTCTACCCACTATCTCTACTCTGAATAAATTGCCAAAAGGGAAAATCAAAAGCAGAGCAAGGATGTGAGCTGGAAATGTAATGTGTGCTTGTTGTATGAACTGATTTAAAGCCAGGATGTTTGGATTTTTTCTTTTTTTTTTTCAATTTTCAGATGATTAAAAGCAGTTTGTTTAGACTTTTTAATGCCTGTATTTCTTTCTTCAGATTGCTTTCTGAGGCGGTTAAGATTCCTTTGCTAGCAGCTATATTTATCCATTTAAAGATGGTTCACAGCAGTGTGGATAGAACCAAGATTAGTCTCTTTCATGGATGTCTGCCCTTCTTAACTAAGCACACACACTGCCATTTTTCTTCACTACAAATACCGTGAGGCGGGTCCAATAAAAAAAGAAACTGTGCCTCTAAAAGCCACAGCCTAAACAAAAGGAAAGCCAAAGACCAAGATAAGGAGTGAGCAGAAAATTAAGACCAGCAATTAGATGGTTCAATAGCTAAGAATGCCTGCATTTGGAAAAATGAGTCTCTTTTTTAAACAGCATTCTGTCAGTACTTCCAGTAATTAAAATAACGGCATAAAAAGGTGACAGCTATTTTCCTGGTTGGGTCCCAAGTCAATCTGGAGCACTGCAGAAGGCTGAGCCTTACCAGTCATGGTATTTTAAAAAGCCTTTACCCAAAGTCCATTAAATTAAGTAGCAAGAGGCAAACAGTAAGTGTGCAGAGCAAGTCAGCAATCATCCCATCCCTGAGAGAGAACGGGCACAGCAGACAAATCAGCAACATTTGAAACTCTGAGAAGGGAATTAAGGTTATCACTGGCATTTTGAAAGGAGAGATCAGCAGCAACCATTCTTCCCCTGGATGCAGGTCAGACAGTGCTGCCAGCAGCCCCTTCCCACTCATGGCTGCACAGGGATGTTTCAGTGCCGCTGCCCGCGATGGTTTAGAACAGGCTGGTAGAAAATCAGAAAAGAAGCTGTGCAGTGGCACCGACCCTGCAGTTGCTCTAGCACCCAGCAGTTCCGAGAGCACCGTTCTCCAAACTACTCCCCCAAAGTTTCCTCTTTAAGATAAAGCTCTCAGCTAAGTCAGAGCAATGAGGCAAGAGACCTGCTTCTGTCTCAGCAGCTGTTGGGAATGAGATGTTCTCTCAAGCTTTAAGTTGATTTTGCAGAGGGGACTGGAGCTTAATTGCTTTCATAAATACGCTTCAGGTATCAGATCTTTCCCTAGACTCGGGGCCAGATTGGTAGCTGTGCTTAAATCAGAAATCCCAGGGAACAGCCTGGAAGAATAAAATTGGAATTAATTGTGATTTCTGAGAGCCTTTCCACCCTGCTGAGATTTCCAGCATTAAATATACATGGTTGAGAGGGAGCTCTAAATGAAATGGGTTTGTCTACCCATTGCCAGCATTCAAAGGCTTTGCTTTCCACTTTCTCAATATAAAACCTAGCAATAAATTAAAAACAAACCAGGGTTTAGCCATGCTTTTAAAGGCCGGCCCCTCTCCTGACCAGCAGCCTGCTGTTCTGGAACAGGGACAGAACACAAGACAACCTGCCAAGTCAGTGGATATTCTGGCCGATACACACCACCTACAGTGTGGCCAAATTCCTGGAGGTGTGTGAGAAATACTACTGGAAAACCCTCATGAAAGCCTCTGCAGGGAGAAATGCTGCTTAACGTGATGAAACCAAACGCATAAAATTGTTCAGAAGATGAACTATGATGGAAATAACATTATTCCAGACTTCCCAATGAATGGGACTAATAGCAAAGGGGTTGGTAACTTCTGGATGCATCCCTGATGGAGGATTACAACTAATGAGAAAAATCTTCCTCCTGCATCCCTGTGTTCCCACGGGACAGGACATCTCTTACTCCCAAGCTCCTTCAGCTGCTGGAGTGCAAAGCTGCAACAGCAGCTTCTCTTCTTCTGTGGGAATTATTGTCACTTTTAATGAGAAATCAAATTTAGACCTTACAGCAGTGGGTGTAACTCCTGACTGCAAAGTTAGTATACATGGTCCAAAGTGAAAGAACAAAATACGCAGAAAATTGAACTGCCAGTACTAGTTCTTTCAGCTGAACTTTCTTCCCTAAATCATTTCCCACAGCTATAAAGTGCAAGCAATGTTTGCCACAATAGTGATGTGAATTCCTGTAAAGAACCTTGAAACCTGGGATTTTAAAGCTGCCTTCTCCAACTTGAACATCCACTACTGAACCATGCTCTGGATCAGAACCAGGCAATCCAACACTGCCAGAAAGCTCTGAAAAAAAAAATCACAGCTGGGGCAGAATAACCCACAGATCTGACAATACTGTGCAGGTTATTTTCCTTCCTCTGGCTAAAATAACCTCAAAACAACTCTATCAAATACAAGGTTTATGAAGCTTCACTGCCTAGGAAGATAGAAAAACATGCATCTTATTTAAATTTTGGACAACAATGAACACGTGGCATGAACTTCTGAGTTTCCCAGGAGCGTCTGTTTCAATGCTGTGCCATGCACACGGCAAAGGCAGAGTCTTGGAAGCTGAAACAGCCACCTGAGCACAGACACTGCTCTGCCACATGGATCCTGTGTCATCTCAGACAAGTTAGTTCAGTGACCTGCACAAAACAGGGTTTAATCTTCCAGCTCTACACACAAACAGAACAGCTCTGTCATAGCCCTGATGAGGGTCTGAAACTACAGTGACCTACACATGGCAGTAAGTAAAGCCTTGGACTGGCTTTCAAGTAGTTGCCATTCTTTCGCTTCTACTTTCCAATAGCTGACTGGACAAAGATGTAATTCAGGGGGTATGAAACTACTCATAACTACTGTCTTGTTATCTGCTCTGAAATATCACAGCCAGTCAACCCTGCCCCTTGTCTAATGCTCAGATATTCTACATTTAGTCTGCAGAATGCCCTTCAAAATAACCATTTATATCTTTTGTTCCACAAACAGGCCAAGGAAAAAGTTCTTCTCAAGGCCAGACGCTTTTCTTAAGAAGTTTTAGACTAGCAAAATGTTATTTTGTTTTATGGACTTCCTATAGAAAATCAATTCCATCAATCCATAGAAGACTAAGAGATACTGTTCTACTATCTGAACCACCATGACACAAAAAGTATGCGTTACTGTTTTAATAAACACATGCTCGTATTTGAAAGATTCAGGTAATCAAATTCAAATGTGTTTCATTCTGTGATGCAGTTACACAAACAGCACCTCTGCCCAGTTACACTCTCTAAATTGCACTGCATTAAACTCAGTTTAATGTTGCCCAGATCCATTTACTTTCCATTGACAGTACCCGGTACAGGCTGATCCAACCAACAGTGTCATGGTAAAAGTACAGGAAATATGATTTTGTATGCAAAATAATCCTTATTTTCTTCCTACCTACAAAGTCTGCTATATATTGTTAGCTATTTGTATCATAACTTAGCCATTTTCTAGGAACTATTTACTCTGGAACATCAAAATCCTTCTTTCCCCTATTTGCAGTAAAATGGACTGAAACACAAACAGCAGCCACCATTCCTTACAATAGAGAAACACAATGATTTTGTCATTACTTACCATTTCTCCGTACTTCCCTTTGTAAAACTCTTTATTCCAGAAGTACTTTTGTCCGTCGCTAGTCGGAGTTGTTTATGAAACGCTCCTTTTATCCCAAAATGCTTACTGTAAGTGCTCTGTGCTGGCAGCAGGACCTCATGTGTGTGCCAGAGGTGGCTGTGGTGGCACCCCAGCCCCGAGCAGCCAAGTGTGTCCGTGACAGCCCCCCTGAGCCAACCCACAGGTGCAGAGGCTGCAGCACAGGGACAGTGCCATGGCTATTTTCAGAGGTGGCATACGAGCCCCATGAACACAGCAAATCAAATTTAACATTGGGTAACCTAAGTCTTTAAACCCCCATTCACCCCCACAAAAAACCCCACAACCCAAACCGAACCCCACATTCAAACTAATCTCTGAGCCACTTTTTAAAAAAAAATAAAAATCTATTTTTTAAATGATTGTTATACAGAAAAGTGTCCTTCCTCATAGGCAGCAGTTCCCTCACTTCGTCTTTTAAATTTATTCTCTAAATATATTCATCAAAACTCAAGTAGTGCTTTGATAAACAAATGCTCCTTTACCTGAAACTGTTCTGTGTTTTACACTACAGAGCAAACAGAGGCAGAATTAAGACAGAATACTATCTGAAACAGCTTTAGCTGATTCTCTAACATTTTTCCTATGCTTTTACTAACAGGTAGAAGTCATTAATTGGGCATTTTCCAAGTGCTCTGGTATTAACTCTGCACACAAACCCTCACTGCTGTTGGACGGTTACAGAAGTTATAACAACTTATTTTTGTACAAAGAGAGCACTGACTCAAATGAAACCCTGGGCATTCTCACCTCAGCATTTCTCTGAAAAAGCCCCACCTTGGGCATAGTTTAAAGGAATAAATCTCATTATTTTCTTCATAATTACCTCTACACCTACTTTGATCATCCCCTACACCTTTTCTGGTAAAAAAGGTTCAGCGAATACACTTTACTCTGAGACCTTGTTTGACAAATGCCATTGCAAAAACATACCAGCCTTATTCAAACAGTGGGAATATTCACTATAAAATCCTTAATATAAAAGCAGACACAAGACACTGGCTTAGATGAATTTATTAGTGCATAGGTTAGAAATTTATTCCCCTCCAATAAGATTTCACATTTCCATGTGAAAAACAAGTTGTGTTTTGTTTTAAAACAAACTCATTGAGGCAGCTGTACAACAAGGAGCCTACTCAAATTTCCGGTCTTGATGGGCAAATTACTGTATTATAAAGAAAAAAACACAATATAAGAGGACTGATTTCCCCCCATCTAATTTGTGTATCTGTATAAATAATATTTACTGATAAAAATCTAGAAAACTATAGAATAAAAAATATATTTACCTAGAACAAGTACTAAGGCAACCAATCTTTCCTTACTTTGCATGTAAACTTCCTCACAAACATCAGTGAGTGTTCTGGACTTAGAGGTAAAAGAAATTTGTTCATTAATGAAGCCAAATTTTTCAGGCGACTTCTTTATGGCTGACTTGCAAAACGACCAATAGTTTCTTTTTCTTTTTTAAACATTTGACATCTGAGCAACTCCAGCACATTCACAGTGTATTTGGACAGCAAAGCAGGAATATTCATACATACAATGGAAATTGTAAACTTTGCTGAATTTCATTACGTCAAACTGAATTCTAGTTTGCAGAGTAACTTTGATCTCAGACACTTTCCACAAAATGTAAGTTTAAGGATTCTAACCTTGCAGGACCAAGTTACTGCACTTAAGATCAGAGGTGAATATTTGAAAGCATTAATGAATGTAGTTTTAGACGGCGTTTAAAAAGGCACACGTTATCCTTTCCTATATTTACACTGTAAGAGCATTAGATCTACATATCTACATAGATATGCTTAAACAATGAGGAGTCAGAAATACAAGTTACAAATACTTTACACACAAACATACAAAAATAACCTGTAACATTAAATGCAGTTATTTGGGTACATTTGAAGTATTTCAAGCTTCCAAGTCACGCAAGCTAGGATTACAATAAGCATGTATACACTAAAACACTTCATATATGTTATATATACACACATTTCATAACAAGTCAGTGTCTTAGTTTGTGTTACATTGCAGACTTTCCTGTGCTATGTTCAGACATCAACATTAGCAAGGCTCAAAACAAGAAAACTTGATTTGGCTTTATAAGACAATTTTTGCCATATTCATATGAACAATAAGGCTGAACTGATCCATCAGCTTCTTTTGCTCAAGTGCAAATTCAGTGTGCTTCACTGCTGTATTCTTTTACCAGAAATGCTGCAACTAAGTTTTTATTCAATATGAAGGAAATATTTAAAGCAATTAACCTTGAAGGAAAAAATTTCAAAACTGGCAAGTGTAAAAAAGCTTTTTTTTTTTCCTTCTCAAGTGTAATGCACTAAGCAGACAGTTAAGTAGTCTTTTCAGGATAAAATATTTTAGCACTTGCTGGAGAAAAAAACGTTTCAGCATAAAGCTTAGATAGGTTAAGGTGACTAAATAATTATTAGACTTAAAGACAAGGCTGTATCTCATAAAAATGTTCATAAGAGTATGAACAAAGGCAGCACCTGCAATGTACTAAATTCATTATTAGAATTATGTTAACAATAGGAAAAAAAGCAAACCAGTCAAAAACTCAATTGTCTCTCAACTTCCTATTTAAACTATAACACTGAGATATGAAAAAACTCCTAAATTACTTTAGTTCAAAACAATTAAGAGCAAGTCTCAGTCTTACAAACCCAGTTTACAATGAAAATCCATACACATCCTAATACATTCTGATCTTCATTTATGAGTAAACATTAAGAGTGATTTTGCTTTCATTTTTAACCATTAGTGATAGGTCATCATCATGGAACAGTGTAAGGCATCATTTAAGAAAAAGGTTTGGTTTTACTAAAGACGTATTTTGGAGTTTCTGAAGGTTCGTGACTCTTGGAATGTGCTTGCTATGACAGAGTTGTTGCAAGAATAATTCCAAGTATCAAAAGCAATACAGTTACACATATAATGATGAACATCAATTTCTGCAAGAAAAGGAGAGAAGAGTTGAGATTGAAATACTTTGTCACAGACAGAACTGTTGAAATATATGCAGAGCCACAGCAAATTAGTAATACTGATGCTCAACCTGAGTGTTTGGATTTTCTTTCTAAAGAGTAATCACTGCCATGATTTCCTGCTAGTCTTTCTTTTCTAACATACATGTACCCACAGTCACAAGACAGAGCCATCCGTGTCACATTTCTGTATTTTCCTTCACGGAATAGTTTTTATTACTCATACCCAACTTCTGTAAATACCATGACGTATAGAAACAGATGTAGGTCAAGCCTAAGTACAGAAACTGCTTACTGCCACCCTCCTTGGATAAACATCTGCAGCCTGCCCAGACCTTTACAATTGCACACTTGGTGGACTTCAATACAATGTCAGTAAAAACACTGTGGAGGTAACAGCTCAAGGAGCTGCAAGGGGAAAAAAAAGAGATGGTTCTGTGTAAACGTATCAAAATCTGACATTAGGCCAGATATTTCTCACTAATAGCAATGACACAGTAAATTCTGTTCTCTGCCCACAAACCAGAGCTGAGAAGAATCTGTAACACTAGAACTCAAACTCTGATATTAAAAGTGTTAGTACAGAAAGCTGAATTCCTGCCAAGCTGTCACCTGTCCGAGAACTTCATACAGAGCTTGAAGATACTGCATGTGAAAAGCTGGATTTCTACTGGACTCCAAAGTGTTAATTGCTAGTTTCTACTTTGCCTGGCTAGGTGTTATCTTGACAAGAAATAGTAGATTAGTACAGCAAATAGCTGAAGACTGAAAAAAATCTCATTCTTGTCCTAGGATTCCAACCAGAATATCTGCAGACCTTTTACAAGCACATTGTTATTTCCCACTGTTTCATTTAGTCTGGTATTAATAAACAGCTTCAAAGTAAGAAATCCTAGGATGTTTTGTACAGCATAATAGCCAACTTCATGGTTACAGACACCTATTTTTTAAAAGTTCTGCTTATAACTATAGAAAACCTCATGAAGTTTCAAGTGTAACCAACATTCCACATCTTAGTGCAATTGTTCGCCAGTGTGAACTTTCGGTATAAAAAAATACAAATTCAAAGGGCTGGGCGCTAATAATTTGTTTTTCGGTCTCGTTTGCTCGCGTTTATGAGTTAGGCAGTGACTGCGTTCTGTGCATTGAGCAGGTTACCACTAGATGTCAGTCTGCAACATCCACATGCACGGAGCTGTTCCAGCGCACAGAGACCCAGCAATCCACCTCCATCCTTCCACCCCCCTCCCCCAGCAATAACTGTACCGATATTACAGGATTAGTGGAACAACAGAGAGAAAAACAAGAGCAAAATTAGTTGATTAGTTACTTACTGCCACAGCGGCAGGAAGTCATGCATGCTGAGGTTATCCAACCATCACCGAATACCAACAGACAAACCAATAATTAGAGCAACTATGGCAACCAACACCACTGACACAATGATAATTATCCACATTTTCTGTCAAAAAACAAGGTATTATTAATATTAAGCACATTAAGACATGCATTTATTTTCAATTCTTTTAAATAGTTTTTAGATCCACAAGCACTTTATTAAGCCTGCTGTATCTTCAAATTGAGATAAATTTATCTGTATACTCTTGCATACCTAGGAACAAACATTTTTCAACAGTGTTTACGTGTAAACTAGTGTGATTAATGGCTATACAGCTATCAAAGATACAATCTCCATTTACAAACATATTAAGTGGGCTCTTTTGACACTTCTTAATCTTTTGTAAAGGTACCAGTTGTGTTCTCTCTACATAGGTATCTGTCTATAGAAAGATGCATTGTTGCCTCAAATCCAGCTCACCATAAAAGACCTCACAAAATTTCAGAGCTTCTCAAAATGGGAAATTATCATGTAAAAATAAACTACTTAGTAGTTTGATTTCAGAATATATTATTTGGTGTCTGATGGGAAGAAAGATACCAAAACATAAAACAAGTACCATGGAAAACACCTGAACGTTACTCTGAACTGAAGCCCTTCACAAATTCAGTGTTGGGTATAATGTCACAGATCACAGATCCTCCTAATTCATCTGTAAAATGAATAATTACAGACAGAATTCTAAAAAAGCCTGCTTCAGCAAAACCATTTATTTTTCCTGCTAACATGGAGATTTTATACTTATAAATCCAGGTAAGTTTACCAATGATAAAAAGATCCAAAAACTTTTAAGCTTTTTTAGAATGCGAATAATTTAAGGTATCCCAGTAGTTGATAAGAAAAAAAACATACATATATTAATTCTTCTTTTGGGGCTTTTACACTATGTAATGCCAGCTTTTTGAGTGGAACGTTGTGAACACACCCTTAGCTGTGCATGAACTGCTTATCTGTTTTCATACTACAAGAAGCTTCTGTCCTCTACTGGTAATACAAATTTTTAATATTAGCTATGACAAATTAATTCACATTGGAAATGTTCTGATTCCTTCCAGTTTGGGGCAGTGAGGTGTTTGTTTGTTTGTAAAATCCTTTGGTAAATCTTCTTCTGCAATATACTGTTTTATAACAACACTTTCTAATCTAATTTTACGTATCACTACAGCGAACAAGTAAAATGCATATATTAATTCTACCTTGGACGAATGAATACAACAAAAAATTCAATTGAAATTGAAGGTCACTTCATCCTGTGCTAAGTTAAAATACTGAGTAGAACAATTAGAGAAAGACAACATACCCTTCGTGCTTTACTTTGATATTTAACTGCCTTTTTTGTCTCTTCTTTTGCATGTTCCACATAATCTGTCGCATTCATCACGTTCTTCTCTATGTTGTTGATCATTTCACCCTTACAATGAAATTTTGAAGAAAAAATACATTATTGGAATCAATGGATCCCTGTTTAATGCAACTAGGAGAAGGAAGTCTATAGAACAACGACTTTCAAAAAGTGACTGATGCACATGTTAGTGGATGACATCTTTTCTGCTTTGAGATGTGAATGAAAAAGGGAACGAGAAGCAAGGACTCACAGCTCTCACCAAACAAGGAACGTTCACGGGCAGGGCAGGGATATTTCTCCCCTTTGCAGGAACAAGTACTGAACACCTGAAAACATACCTTTGCGTGTGAGGTATGTTTTAACAGCCAAAACTAAAAGTGACACACTAAAGAGATCAGAAATCCCTGCTGTGTCTGGGAGTGGGAAAGGATATTGACTATTTTAACACAAGGTTCAACAGTTATCTAAGAAAACACACATGTATGAGTTGCTCAGAATTGAGGGATGTCAATACATTCCAAATTCAAATTAATTACAATGAATGAAATCTGGCAATGAAATGGAGGCTTGGTGAAAAATGACAGTAAGTCTGTTACCTGTGTTTCTGTCCATCAGAAGAAATAATCAGCAGCAGTAAACAGCAAAGCATTAAAGAATGATGCACAAGTAACTTTTGTTCATTTCTAATTCAAAAGAAAACTACTAACAATTTCTCTTGGCTGTGCATGTAATATCAGCAACAAAGGACTTGTAGAACAAAACCCAATTAAAAAAAACCAGCCCTTTTTAGGAAAGTTTCTCTCCTTTCCTGCATAAGTCAAATAATTTCAAGACCAAAAATTAAAAATATTTTTGTTGGATAATTGGTATGTCAAGACTAAAACCAGAATTTATATACATGTCAAGACAAAGTGCATGAACATAAGAGATGACTTCTCAAGCCCTTCACAGTCCTGTTAGTTACAGCAGTAATTGTACCTCTGTATTAAGCACAAGCTCCACACATCCTTGCTAACACATGTGTTTTTCTACCTCAGTAGTTCTTTACCATGTCTGAGAATCCTCAATTCCCAAGGTGTTGGCCAACATTTCAGGAGAGAGTTGTTCTTACTTAAACATGCACAAAAACGTTCAAGCATATTGCAATTCAACATGTTGAAAAAAATATTACCTATACTAAGTGAAAGGGAAGTCTATGGTTTATTGAAAGCATATTCTACAAATACATGGAGATGGCAAGTTTCCTCACAACAAAAAACCTCCACTGATTAACTCATATATTCTAATCATAGTCCAAAAACATTAAGTCTGCACTATGTGAATATAAGCAACTGCTTCTGCGCATTGCAGAGGAAGAATGAGGCAAAAAGCCACCACTTACATAAACACATTCCAACTGGTTCATTTACCTGAGTCTCAACAAACATTGCCATGTCCATAAACATCTCATGAAGTTCCCGTATACTGGATTCCAGTTTCATAATATCCTTGTGACGGGACTCGATTTCATTCAGAGCTTGCCTGGTTATTTGAGAATCTGATATAATCTTTGAGAGGAAGAAAACAAATAAAGAAGGACATAAGGAAGTAAATGCTGATACACTCCCAAAGCAGCAGAATAGAAGAGAGACATAGCTGGACCACAAATACATACATCAGAAGTGAAAATTGAAGGATTACCACTCTCTAACATTTCTTCCAGTTCCTCATCAGTGGTGGTCTTTCCAGCTAGGATAAAAACAACAGTACTTCACATAACATCACTGATTCAGTACTGAACACAAAGCTTTATCATACATCAAGACTGACAATTCAGGGACAATTCTTGTATTGAGCATTTTGCAGGATAAAACACTCTAGTGTTCAGCCATTACCAAGGGTCATTTTCCATATAATCAAACCCAGAAAGCATCAAGTAATAGTCAGCAAACAAATATAGATTCAAAGCTACCATAAAGAATTCCTGACCATGGGGTGTTTTTGCTTGCTTGGTTGGTCTGGGTTTTTTTTTTAAATCAAATTGAAGAGCTTGATCAGAAACATTTACAATGTACATATGAACCTTCTTAAGTGGAGTGTTCTTCAGAAGGAAGAACTCGAGATATAGAATATTTATATAACATTCAATATTTACCTATTCAGTCATGTCACACACCCCACCACTGTGTGGGCAATAAAATCTTTACGTCAATTTGTTTCTACCAACACAGGACTCCATCCATATTCCACGCAGAGAAGATAATAACCCACTGAGTGCCTTCACAGTAGAAGTAACCATTCATGTAATTTATTACTGCAGGTTTAAGCAAACTGGATCCTATTGATCACACTGGTGCAAGTGTTATGAGTTATACAATACATTCAAGTGATTTGTATTGTACAGTTTTAAAACTTCCATATCGAATCCCTGTTCTGATGTAAAATAAGTTGAATATCTGTACCAACTTATATAATTCTGTCCTATTAGCTGAAAGCTACAGTTTGAATATAACTTTGTGATGTTAATACCCAAGAATGCTGCAAAATCTGCTCTAAAATTTTCAGTGCTCAAGAAAAGCTGAAGGCTCTAATTGGGTCATAAAAACTTGAACTTAAAAGAACCACGTCTGGAGGTATTATGGTCCCTCCCCTCAAACACACAGCAAAGAACAACTTAACCTGTCTAATAGACTTTGCTGAAATGCTGAATGGGACCATTAGCATGAGAGGCTAATGACCAATTTGAGAAGCACGTGAAAAGCAAAGTCTTATGATTTGCCAATTTCTGTTTGCATTCCCTATTTCACCAATGTACATATTTGCTTCTACAGGAGACAGTAAAAAAGCCAATTTAAGGACAGGATGAAATAGATATTTTTAGACACCTTCCAAGATAGATGCTGTACTTTGAAGTAGAGTCAAGAACCTTCCTAAATACTCATCATAATAATCAATATTCATACGTGAGTCAGTCAACAAATGATTAGAGCACATGTAACACCAGCACTGACTTCATGCCAGATGAATTTAACAAGTGTCCTTGTAGACAAAAATGGCATCACATAAAAAGAGATGTTATCCTGTTAAGCATGTTAATTTTGGAATGGCTTTTAATAGCACTTGCTGTTTCAGAATGCAGCTTTTCTTAATGCTTCATTTAAAGTTACAACATTGGAAATAAATGAAGCAAAGGAAAAAGATCCTTTTTTGAATAGTTTTTATTTTCTTTACAGCTGTTCTGAAGAGTAGTATCCATGAGTTTATGCCATACACTAAAAGTGTTTCTTTTCTCTCACATGCTTCCACATCATGTCCAAGCTGTATCATGCTTTGCACCATCTTTAAATAATTATAAACAAGGGAAGTAGTAACAACACAGTCTTTTACTTTAAATAAAAAAGCATCTTCAGGTCACTTACTTATCTCTAACTGTCGCTGTATCCGACCTTTGCTGCGCTCTCGAAAAAGAGTTTGGGTCTCGTTGTACTCCGTCATGACCTCCACAAACTTGTGAGCCAACACAGAGTGCTGGGTTTTCAGGATTTAAAAATGTGGAACAGAAATGTTTATTTATTTTTTTGATACAGCAAATAGTACTGCACAACAACTCATAGTGGTATTTACATCCCACCTAAACAGAACATGGAAGTTCTGAAATTATTTCAGAAAAGTTGAAGTCATTCTCCAATTTATTAAAACCCTTTTATCTCCTTTAAGCTTAAGTGATCATACCTGTGTTTTTCTTATCCTGAGGTCCACTGATGTCCGATTAGCATTTTCACCCTGATCAAAACTTTGTTCAATAGCTACGAACAAGACAAGAACACTGTGAGTCCATGTTCAGTAATTTAACAGTGTAGCTCAATTACTTTGTAAATATACAAATTGTCTACAAGTCTAACGTTTCAGGGGTGGCAGTGATATATGTAAAATTTTTAAATAATTTTGATAATTGGTACAGATCTTTAAGCACAGTAACTAGTTCAGTAGTCTTAATAGAGTCTCACTACTGTCTATTATGCTGGAAAAATGTTAAAGGGTGTAACAAGATGGGGAGCTCTAACAATTTAAACACTAAACACCTCTCCCCAGCGTTTCTGGAAGGACAAAAGCACACAGGAATTGGAACCTAGTAACTCTGAAACACTCAGTGTATTCCAGAACTCTTGCTAAACAATTAAGACATACTCAGGAGAAATCCACAGCAAAATTAACTAGTCTGAATGTAAAATTCAGGAGGTGCTCTAGAGCAATTCCCTATGACATTTATCCCATAGAAACTGTCTTTTTGCACTTGAAGTTAATCTTATTCCAAAACATCCTGACCAAAAAAAGCATTTCAGTTGCAGAGTCCATTTCTACAAGGAGAAATTAGTTTGCACTGTAATTGTGAAAGCAGGCAAGCTTTCTGTCCTGCCGCCCAAGCGAGGCTGTGCTGAGACCTGGTGTTTGTCAGAGGTGAAGTTGGCCAGGGAGGAATGAAGAAGAGCATGATTCTGTCACTGATAGGAGCTGTGCATTAGCTGGCAGGGAGGTGGTTCTCTCTCTCTTTCTTTTTTTAACAGCTCTACAATACAATTTATGCATATATAATTCAGCTTTCAAAGCTGAGAAGTTCAGCTGCAATCCACTAAGTTTGCAACACTGCTACTACCCTGAATCACTGCAAGTGACAGCAGTTTTACTGGTCCTCACAACTTACCCTTTAGCCTGGCCCGGATTTTATTAGCAATCTTCTTTATTTCCTCATTTAATTCTTCAAGTTCTTCCTTTGTTCCTTTAAAAAAATAGTATTTTTTTTTAACTGCTTATGATTGATAATAGTAAGTCAGCAACAATCTACAACTCTAACTTGCAATCTCAAACTTGTATTCAGTACAGCCATGCAGAGCTGAAGTTTATTATACTCTTAAGCATTTTAAATACTATTTTTATAACAGCACACTATCAGGTTACTGCTTCCTATGACAGGCCTACACTTGGAAAACGTTATTATCAAATCATCAGCTGAATCAGGTGATAAAATATTCCACACTTTTTCTTAACACTTTCAGGGTAATATTCATTTGCTGGTCAAAAATTAAATTTTACTGAGTTATAAGTACAAGTGAAAATACAGATTTATCTCACCTTTTTTTTTTTTGTGTTGTTTATCATGCAGTCATTGCTTTTCCATTATTAAGATTAACTGTACCATGCACTACCATTATGTTTTGAAGAATTCTATACAGAGCATTCATGAAGAACTTAACTAGATCTCTCTTACTGGGTTTACTGAAGACACCAGATTCACAAGAACATACATTATTACCTACAAGAGCTGTCATGTTCCTACACAATTCCGATGCATTATTGAGCACCATTTTTAGCACAAACAGAAGAATGTAATAAACAGGATGAGTCCAGGGACTTTAAATATTTAGATGAACCCTTATTAAGCCTGAGATTCATTGACTGTATACAGCTGTTGGGGCAAAAAGCAGCCTCCAAAATCAGCTGTAAGAAGACAAATGTACACCCACTCATAAACAGAGAAAATAGGGGGACAATAAAGAACTAACATCCAAAGTTCAGTTTTCAGCGACAGGATGAAACAACAAGTTAAATGTTAAGCCAGCATTGCAACACTGAGGACAAATATCTCAGCATCTTTTCTTCCCTTTTCTTTCAGCCCTGCCCAGATGCCTTGAGTTAACAAGGGCTGAGAACAGAGAAGGTTCCATGTTTCTGGGCAAGTTCCCTAAACATTGGAGTTCTCTGTTCAGAAAACACAACTTCATTTCCAGCTTTGGGGTTAAAGCCTTTAAAAATAGGCCTTGTTATGGAAGCTCTAACTTCCACCACAGCAGGTGACTGTGGCGTCAGACAGGACCTTGTCCCTACTGAAGAATAAGGAGAGTAAAAGAATAAAGCTCTGCAGTATAAGCTTCAGTGGACAACCTCAACATTTTCACAAAGAAATGTAAGTAGCCCCTAAAATTGTCACTCACTTCCTTCAGGATTTGGTGCTGACAGGATAATGCTGTGCTGCTTCTTCACTTCTTCCACATTTTGTGCTATTTTTGCGATATTATTTCTGATTTCCTCAACCTAGAGGAAGATGAATATGGCAATGAAGACATTAGAATAAATCAGGGCAAATTTTTTTAAAAACCCCAAAAATAATTGGTAATAAAAATCATAAAGTATTTCATTGCAACCTTTGTGAATACCTGACAGAAATCCCAGCAGAAATGCTGACATTTAAACAACTTGTAATTTTTTTAACTAAAAAAGGCATTCTTAATAGCAAATACATTCTGCATGGACAAAAATGTAAGTGCTAATATTCTTAAAAACTATTTAAAAATTCTATTAGCAAATTCCTTGTCAATACGAAGTTAAAAACACTTCTGTGCAATAAAGACAAAAAATACTCTGGAATAAGCAAGCTAAAGCATTACCAACATTTGATTTGGCAAACCATTACAAACCATGCTGGGGGTTATGGTGAATTGTTAAACTTAAATAAAGAAATTAAAAGGCCAGAAAGAAAACACTAAGTTTTTAATGCACAGTGGGTGAAAACTCTTTTACCTGCTGGAAAAAGTCATCCATGAAATGATCTTTTTCAATAATAACTGTCTCGCCATCTTCGTTTCCTTTATACTGGAAAAGACAATGAAACAAATCTATGAAATAAAACTCGGGATACTGTTCTGAAGCAACTATAATTGCTGCCACATTTTTGTGAACAACCTGTAGAGTCAAAAGTCTTCTCCGAAGACTGTAATCCAATAACAAATAAGCAGAGAGACCACAGAAAGTCACCTGACTACTACAGAGTTGTGAAAGGAACACAGAGAGGTGCTGAGAACTGCCTTGTGTGTAGCAAGCTGAACATCTCATGACACCTACAGCAAAAAGCCATCAACCACTTACTGCTTTTGCCCGTAGGGGTTTTCAAGGCTGCCATTGCACACCAATTTAGACACGATTACGCTGCACTAAAATGTAAATGCACGATGTAAATTGATAAACCCTCAGAACACAGAACAGCAGCTGACGGGCTCTCCACACCTCCAGGGCACAAAGCCCAGTAGCTCCCTGGGTCACACCTCCCTAACCCCTGAGCCAGCCCAAGGGAATCTATGGATCTTGAGAGTAACGGAGACTCAATTTTTATCACAGGAAAAGAGAAAATTAACACGCGTCATGTAAAGACAAAGAGCTTCAGCTTGTGCCTTCTCCAATTCTGTCTGTAGAGCACAGACTGTTTGAATTGCATTGAATCAAAATATTCTCTAATATACAGTCAATGGGTTCTCTGTTAGAAAAAAAAACCAAACTAAAAAATAGGTAACATTTAAGGGATTTTCATGTCCAAGACACCTTTTTTCTTACAAGACTCTCTGCCTTTGATCTTCTAACAGCCACTTTCTGCTCCTAACCTCTGATCCTATTACCCAACAAGCCATTTGGTTCTGGTTTTATTACATTTGGTAGGATATATACTATCTGTGTGACAATTCTGCAATTTAATCCAATGTCAAACACCACTTTATCTAATAAAAAAAGTTATACTCAATTAAGATCTATGCATCCAAATCTAAGAGTGCCCCAAATCTTCAAGGAAAGTTACTATACTTTGTGACAGTTTGTTTCCTGCAAATTCAGAGAGTGCATAAAGCCCTCTGGCAATATATTTCTCAAAAATCATCTGGATTTTATACAAGGGGAAAATCACGATGCTCCAAGTGAAATACAGGAATGCAGCTGTCATTGCTTTCCTGGATCACTCCCCAATTACTCACAGTGCTGTGTGTCACTAAAGACTCCTTGTAGTTATTGTTTCTGGGGAGTTGATCTCTAGAACTCAAATTATCTGCCCTTAGAGATTGCAATCAATTAACAGTCTTGCTTAATACAAATAAGGAAGTCTGTGCCCAAATGAAGTCACCCAGAGACTGCACTACTACCAAGCTACCAGTTTTAAGCTAATATTTAATATATTTAAGAGTGAGCTACATTTTAGATACATTTCATCATCTATGCAAAACAATACTTTCTGCTTATATTTACTGAGTAAAACATAGTAAGCTAAACATAATGAAAACAGCATCAGCTAAGAGATTCAGCATGTCAGCTTTTGGTCAGATCTTATTAAAACATTTAACATCTGAGTGAATCCTAAACAAAGTCCTATTTGGGAATGCTTGGCTGGGAGACAGCGATCACAATGACCTAGCCCAGTCAGTGCCACATGTATTTCACTTTCGTATTTGGTTGCAGTGACACCAGTGACAGATCAATTTGCTTTCTACAATCTGCTGAAGGATTTATGGACAGCCTGCTTCAAACATCAGCACTCGAGACACCTGATGAGTTTGTCAACCTCTGTTCTCTGATTTCTTAAACCATCTCTTACATAAAATACAGCTTATTTGCTACGTCTTCAACAGAAGTGATGCACCCTTTTGACAAGCACACAACTCAACCAAGAACTCTGAGTATAAACCCCTGAGTTTAGCAGAAACATGCTGCTTCCCCTGGACTTCACTTCCCCAGTACAAGCAGTACCACAAAAAACTGATAAAAAGTTTCACGTCAGTGCCAAGAGCAATCTAATGAAGTCTGTTTGCAGCTCATACCTTGACCTTGAGACTGAAAGTCTGGGACATACAACACCATAAACTTCATAGACCTATAAAATAAATCAAGTTCCCTCACGAGTTGTTTGTGCTGGTTTTGGCCGGGACAGAGTTAATTTTCTTTACCGTAGTTGGTATGGGCTGTGTTTTGGATTTATGCTGGCACAGTGTTGACGACACAGGGATGTTTCAGTTACTGCTGAGCAGAACTTGCACCGAGTCAAGGCCTTTTCTGCTCCTCACCCCACCAGAGAGGAGGCTGGGGGGGCACAGGAAGCTGGGAGGAGACACGGGCAGGACAGCTGTCCCCAAGTGATCCAAAGGATATTCCACATCACATGGCATCGTGCTCAGTATAAAGCCAGGGGAAGAAGAAAAAGGAAGGGAGGTACCTTAGATGTTATGGCATTTTGTCTTCCAAACTTTTGTTGCTTCCAATACCTTACACAATTGCAGAAATAAGTCTAGTTGGACATATCTTAATAATTACTGACCTTTGAAACTGAAAACAGCTTTTGACTGAAAAAACGTGACTATTACTTGCCCTTGAAATGCCATTCAAGGTTAGTTTTCTCAGTCCAGATCACATGTATTCCTCTGGCAGGCTGCAAGGATAATAACTGACCATTATCCCAATGAATGAGGCCCAAGGAGTATGTTACAGAGTGTTAGAGCTTCTCCTGACAGCATCAGTGTGTCCAGAAATTGTTTTGTACCAGAGTAGCCAAGAAGGGCTCACAGTGGACGCAGGGAAGCTCTCAGGCAGCTTTGGGGGAAAACAGGGTGGATGGAATTTACAGGTAACGTATGACCAAAGCAAAACATAATGACACCCTTGTATTAAGGAAAAGAAGCAAAGCATAGTTATTCCTGAAGATTTTGCACGCCTGGGCCTGCTTGAAAACCACAATGTCTATGCTCTACTTTTCACTATTTCATTTAGCCAAATAGAATACAATGAAACTTCACTAATCAAACTCTAACAGTTTGAAAAATAGGCAAATAAATGTTAATACATTATTTCTGACCACAGTGTTTAAAGTAGCTTGCTGCAGTAGCTTTCAGATGTCAAATAACAAAGCTGGTTTAAAACCTGTATGTACAGTTGCTTTAAACACTTCTAACAGTATCAATGAGGGAGGGTGTCAGGGCGTGGAGTTGATTTTTTAAATCAAAAACACATACAACAGACCACTACCGCTTCCCCTCAATCAGAATTAAGTGTATGTGTTTAGGATTATAAACTAGAAAAGCAAATTTGGACCACCATTTGTTGCTTCCTCTATCTGGAAAGCGTGCATCATCACTGCAATCTGGCACACATTCCCACAACCTGGACACGTTTAGAAACAGGAGAAGGCAATGAGTATACCTGAAAAACATTACACTTCTTTTTCTGGCACGACTCCAAAACATCATTCCTGGTAGAGATACTGTAATTTAATCACACTAAAACTTTTCAGATGCTAATTCATCCTTTCCGAGAGGAAAACAAAGAGACCGGTAATTCCATCACCACAGATGGAGCTTCCAAAATGTATTGTGATGCAGCAGATATGATGTTACTCTTAAGGTGAACGAGCCTCAGATGCAGCTCAACACAGGCCAACTCCTACTTCTATGTGGAGTCCTGGAACTATCACAGGAACTCCTCTGTGCTCTCCATTTCCATTTCTTTTCAGGAAGGGGAAAAAAACCCTCCCAAAACCCTAAGTCAAATATCCTTTTATTTTACCCAGGCCATATCCTGTTGCAGACACACCGATGGTACCTCCTCCCTCACCAACTCTCCCTTCTTATTTTAGGATACTGTTTCCAAAGCACAAATAAGGCAAAGGAAAAGAGCGTATAAACACAACCAGCTACCATTTTGTAAACACGCGGAAAATAAAACCTGCCGGGAGAGCGCTACTGACGCATCGCGGCCGAGCAGCTCCCGGGGGGACAAACCCGCGCCCCGACACGGCGGGGTTTATCCGCCGGAGACCGGGACGAAGCGGGGGCTATAAAAACAAGGAGAAGGTCCAACTTGGCCGCCACATCCCCGCGGAGGGGCCCGCGGCCCCGCCGGCCCACAGGGATCCCGCAGAGCCCTGCCCGTCACCTCGGGCGGCCGCCGCGGCGCCCCCTC
>VWZF01004964.1:0-18097 GCA_013396755.1 Sclerurus mexicanus
GGTCAGAATTTCTCTCATCCTCACTCTCTCCCTATCTCCCTATTTCACTTACACTGAAAAGCTGTTCCTGCAACATAAATTGCTTTTTAAACGTGCACAATAAAGTTCCTTTGGCGGGATTTGTCCGTATATGTGTCAGCACCAAGGCTGTCCCTGAGGGATATCTCCACCTCCTTTCAGCTGTGGGAGTTGCAGGCACTTTGGAGAAAAGGGTTCACTGCATCCCGCAGGAGCCCACAAAGTCATGTCAGCAGGGCCGGTCTGTGGCTGTGCTTGTCCCCACACCTGCCAGCAGCACAAACCTGGGGACGAGCTCACCTGTGCCCTGGGGACATCCAGCACTGTGAGATGGGCAACTCCAGCTGATTTTGCTGGTTATGATATTTGTCCTTTGCAGTGGGAGGATAGCAGGGCGTGCCTTCTTTGAGACCAGACATGCTTTCTCACCAGTTCCCCCATCCCACTGATATCCAGCAGGCATGGACCTTCCCAAGGAAAGATTTCACCCAGACTGGGAACTGGTAAGGAGGCACCCTTCAGAACACGTGGTGGGTTGCAGTGAGTGCCTAGACTCTTCTGGAGAAAAGCTGTGCACAGGTTGATGACCTGTTATGTCAGGAGCAGGAAACAGTTAAAAGGCCGCACAGTATTAGAGAAGCAGAGATGGATGCAGGTGCGTGATGTCAGAACCAAGTTCCTGGGACAGACACCACTGACAATGAGGCACCTCAGATCTGGTGAACCACAAAAGCTGGACTCTGCTTCAGTCTCCACCCTCCAACATCACAACCAAACCCAGAATTGAGGCTTTAACAGCTGTAAACAGCCATGACCAAGGTCTGCAAGGGGAAACTGTACCAGCAGCACACAGCAGACACTGTAAAAGAAATGATGAGTGCTCANCAGGTGGGGAATAAGCCAGGTCATCCATCATCATCATGGCTAGGCTTCACGAACGAAGATTTGGGAAGGGCTCTACCCACGCTTGCTACAAGCACACTGGTGGCTAAAAAGGCCAATGCGAGATAGGCAAGTCTGATTGCAAAAGGCACAGCAGAAAGTCTCCATAGGTCATATTGATGAGTCATGCTTCTTCCTGCATTGTCTTTTTTCCTCAAGACTGATTCTGCGTGTGTTCTCAGAGGAAGCAGCAGGGTTATGGATGGTGTGTCTCCATTTCTCCCGATTGCAGGCCAGAGTGGACCAGTGATGGTGGTCAATATGGCTAAGGCTGAGGTGTTGTTTCAGAGAGTCATTGTATCTCTTCTTCAGAGCTCCTCTCTTGTGGCAGCCGGTGGCGAGTTCCCCATAGAGCACAATTTTAGGGAGGTGGTGATCATCCATCCTGGAGACGTGCCCTGCCCAGCACAGCTGTGTTTTCAGCAGCACGGCCTCGATACTGGTGATCTCTGCCTGCTCAAGGACAGACACGTTAGTCATGTAATCAGACCAGTGGATGTTTAGGATTGTACCAAGGCAGGGCTGATGGAAGCCAGGACATCCAGAGCAGTGACAAACGTTTCCTACCGGCCTGCCAAGATGAGAACAGAAGGCCAAGCACCTCAGGGGTTGTGTATGCCTGTAGGACACCCGCTTGGACCCCTCCTGGGAAACCTGCCTGCTCCATTACCTCTGAACTGCCTGCAGACCAACACACAGAGCGTGAGGAAGAAATGGGAAGGATTAAGAGATCTGTGTGCAGTCGCAGGGCCCCGGTCTCATTGCAATTACAGAGACATGCTGGGATAGCTCACAGGACTGGAATGCTCTCGCAGCTGGCTATGTGCATTTTAGGAAAGGCTGATCAGCAAGGCAAGGTGGTGGAGCTGCTCTTTATGTGAGAGAGCAACTTGGATGGATCACGGTCTGCCCAGGGGTTAATGAAGAATGAGACAAGGGCTTATGAGTGAAGCATTAAGGAACTGGCTAACATGGCCAGCAGGGCTTGGATAGTGACCATCCCCCTGCGCTGGGCTCTGATGGAGACCCATCTTGAAGAAAGACATTGAGAGTCTGGAGCATATCCGGAGAAGGGAATGGAGCTGAGGTCGGGTCTGGAGCACAAGTCTGATGGAGACTACTTGCAGGAATCCCATGGGTTAGGGCATTAGAAGATGGGCGGTTCTAAGAGAGCTTGTTAATATTCAAGCTTCACTTCCTCCAGCCTCAGGATCAGTTCATCCCTGTAAGAAATCAAACAAAGGGACAGGAGACCTGCATGGATGAGGAAGGAGGTTCTGGCAAAAATCAAAAGGAAGAAGGAAGTGTATGGAATGTGGGAAAAGGATTAGACTACTTGTGAGGAATATAGGAACGTTGTCAGAGTTTGCAGGGCTGTGGAGAAAGGCTGTGGTTCACTTTGAACGAAATCTGCAAGGAACAACAAGAAGGGTTTCTTCAAGTAAATTAGTAGCAAAAGGAAGACTAAGGAAAATGTAGGTCCTCTGCTGAATGAGGTGGGTATTTGGTGACAGAAGATACAGACAAGATAAAGTTACTGAATGCCTTCTTTGCTTTAGTCTTTACTGCAAGGCCAGCCCTCTGGATTCCCAGACTCTGAAGGCAAGAGAGAAAGTCTGATGAAAGAAAGACTCCATTGGTCAAGGAGAATCAGGTTAAAGATCATTTAGGCAAACATGACACCCCCAAATCCATGGGCCCCAATAGGATGCACTCAAGAGTACTGAGGGAGCTGAGATATTATTGCTATGCCACTCTCCACGATTTTTGAAAGATCATGGAGAACACGGGAGGTGCCTGAGGACTGGAGGAAAACCAGTGTCACTCCAGTTGTTAAAAGGGGCAAAAAGGACCCAGGAAACTACAGGAGAGTCAGCTTTTCCTCCGTTCCTGGAAAGGTGGTGGGACAGCTCATTCCAGGTGTCATCTTGTCTTCCTTCTGGCCAGGACAGAGTTAATTTTTGCTGTAGCTGGGAGGGGGCATAGCCAGGATCCAGATGTTATTCTATACCACCTCATATCATTAGTGGGGACAGGAGAAAGGAACTCTCTTCTGGGGAGAAGAGGGTTCCTTCCAATCCAATAAGTGTGGAGGAGGCACAATGGGGTAATGCTGGTTCCAAACCTGAAGGAACAGTTGGGGTGTTGTGGCTGTGGCGAGTTCGGGTCAGGCTCTGCACTGAACATTTTGTGTATGAATCACTCTCTCTCTTTTGTACACTTTTGTTATTAATATTGTTGCTGATGCTGTTTGTTTTCTTATCTCATTTCTGTTTCCAGTAAATTGTTCTTAGCTCAGCCTGTTGTGCCTCCAATTCTCAACTCCAGCCCCCAGGGAGGGGAAGCAAGCAAGTGACAGTGTAGTTTGGAGAGTCTTACTGGGAACACTGTTTTGGGGAGTACAATTCCTAAACTACAACACATCTCTCAGCATGTGGAGGAAAAGCAAGTTAGCAGGAGTAGTCAGCATGGATTCACCAAAAAAAAGTCATGCTTGACCAAGCTGATACCTTTCTATGATGGTATGACTGGCTGGGTAGATGAGAGGAGAGCAGTCGATGTCATCTACCTTGGCTTCAGCAAGGTTTTTGACACTGTCTCCCATAACATCCTGCTAGGTAAGCTCAGGAAGTGTGGGTTGGATGAGTGGACAGTGAGGTGGATTGAGAACTGGCTGCATGGCAGAGCTCAGAGGATTGTGATCAGCAGCAGAGTCTAGCTGGAGGCCTGTAGCCAGCGGTGTCCCCAGGGGTTAGTGTTGAGTCCAGTCTAGTTCAAGTTATTCATCAATGACCTGGCTGAAGGGACAGAACTTACGGTCAGCATGATTGCTGATGGCACAACCCTGGGGCAGGTGCCTGATAAACCAGCAGGCTGGGTTGCCAGAGGCCTGGACAGACTGGAGAGCTGGGCAGAGTGGAACCTAATGGAGTTCAACAAAGGCAAATGTAGGGTCCCGCACCTCAGGAGGAACAACCCCATATGAAGGCTGACCTGCTGGAGAGCTGCTCTGCAGGGAAAGAGGTCATAGTGGACAACAAGTTCAAAACAAGGCCATATCTGAAGTGCTGTGTCCAGTTCTGGACTTCCCAGTTCAAGAAAGTCAAGAAGCTACTGGAAGGTGAAGTATGATGGAGGGCTGTGAAGATGATGAGGGGACTGAAGCATCTCTCATGGGAAAGGCTGAGGGAGCTGGGCCTGTTTAGCTTAGAGAGGGGATCTGATCAATGTGTACAAATATCTGAAGAGTGGGTGTCAAGAGGATGAGGCCAAACTCTTTCTAGTGGTGCCCAGTGGCAGGACACAGAGCAACAGTTAAAAACTGAAACACAGGAAGTTCCACCTGAATATGAGGGAAAACTGCTTTACTTTGAGGGTGGTAGAGCCCTAAAGTAGGCTGCCCAGGGAGGCTGTGGAGTTGCTTTCTCCGGGGAAATTCAAAAATTGCCTTGACACCATGCTGTGCAACCTGCTGTAGGTGAACCTGCTTTAGCAGGGGGTTGGACTAGATGATCCCTTCTAATCCCAATGATTCTGAGATTTTGTGATTACTGCTGAATTCATGGCTTGTCAGAAATGAGAGAGGGTGCACCTGTGTGTGTGCCAAGGTAGGTCTGTTCATGCTCATCTTAGGGCAGCTTCCGCTTCCCACCATGGAGGAGCCTGAAGGGAACAACTCAGGCACGCTCTTAGTACTTTTACCCTTCTCTCCAGGCCTGCCCAACACCCAGAAGAAATGGAGGGACCCCCCTGAGGTTGGTGGTCATGTCTCAGTTTTGCTCCTTGCTCTGCACAAGCCCACATGATGCAGCAGATGCCAAATCATCTGTGAGGTCTGCAGTTGCTGAAGGGCTTGTTGAAAGGCCCCATGATAGAGTGTTCCAAAAGCCCATGTGAACAGTGTCACAAGTCTACAGGAATAGGGAGCATGGAAGGGTGACAGTGCCTTTCTTTGGCAAGGAAAGCACCCAGCCACAGTGTTGGTGGTGCAATGATAGGCTGCCAGGGAAGGTAAAGGCCAGCACTTTGTGAAACTTTGTGACTCCTGAGAATCAAAGAGACTGTCTCCTAGCACAGAGTGAGGAGAGCCAGCCTGTCCATCAGTCTTGTTCTCAGCTGCCCTGTGCTCCACCTCTTTGAGGTAGTCCTCAAGTCCTTGCTAGTGGCACTTTCCTTCCCTCCCCACCCATGTCTCTGCTGCTTGAGCATGTCTCCGTTGGGAGCCGTTTCTGTGTCCCTACATGTGCTCCTTGTCAGTGCTCCCAGACTCCCATCCCACCCACTGGGTGCTCAGCTCTGCCCTGCAGAGACCTCCTGGCAGCAGGACACTGCCCAGGGGCAGAGGTGTGTACAAGGATAAGAAGCAGCTCAGACAAGTCCTACTGAGAACTGAGGTCTCAGTGCCTTCTCCAAAATGCAGTCACTGCTAACCAATCAAACCAAGAGGAGAAAACACAAAGCACGGACTCCTTCCCTTTCATTTAACCCCTACTTTGACATTCTTCTTCAAAACTGCCCCCAGAAAAGTTCTGAGGATGATGTGGAGCTGTAAGCAGCCCTGGCCTATGCAGCACCCTCCCAACAGAAGCAGGTCTCTGTGCTGCCCAGTGTTGCTCTTTCCACCTACGGCTTGTCCCCAAAGTGCTCTGTGGAGCTCCCCGAGCAGGCTGAGCACTGACCCTGGCAGGCAGCAGAGCCTCTGCCCTGGCACACAGTCCCTGCTTGGAAGGACAGCCCTGAGCACCCCTGGGTACATGCCCAGCCTCACATCCTGCCAGGTCAAGGTGCCATTTTCTCTGATCCTTTTGGCCTCCCTGGAGATGTTGCAGGGGCTCCAGAGCTGACAGCTCCTGAAAGGCAGCAGAGTTACCCTTGGACTATCATCCTTTAGCTGACTGAAGTAATCACCAATCATTCCTCTGTAAAGGACAGAGAGAGACTTATTCCAAAAACATGGTTTGTCCTACCAAAGCATGGATGTCTTTGAGAGGTGCAAATCTTTCCCTCTGGACAGTGATATTCTTGATCCATAACAAAAAAAATGACACACAGGCAATGACAAGGAGGTGTTGGTTGAATCCTATGCAGGGCACAGATTCAGCTAAAGCAATTCAGGAACCCCGGCTGGAAGCCCTTGGGATGAAGCAGGTTCAGTTTCCCCCCATGCACCCCACAGATTCATAGTGTTGATGGATGTCAAAACTAGCCACAACTTCCAGCCATGCCAGCCCAGCACCCCTCCTTTGCTGTGCTGTTCTAGTCTAGTGTGCTCTAGTCCAGTATGGCCCAGTACCACTCAATACAGCCCTGCCTGGCTGCCGGAGCACAGCCTGGTGCCTCAGGATCTGGAGGCTTTTTCCAGGCTGAAGGATGCAGCTGCTACTTTTCCACTTGCAAGTGTAACTTGGAACACACAGAGCACGGTTCCAGAGCTGCACACACAGACACATGCACACAGGGGACATTAACACAGCCAGGCACACACACTGACACAGATGAGGCACTGCCATTCATAGCACCCACATACAGTACACATGTAAAACACAGACAGTCACATCTCCTCCTTGTCCTGGGCTGGCAGAGAGACGAGGTCACTGGTGCAGACAGACACACAACACTCTGGTCACAAGCACATGGATTCCCTGGGTGCTAACAAAACCCACTGTCTGGCCCTGGTACCTCTGCCCAGATCCCAGCTCTCTAACCCATGCCATGGGTCCCCAACTCACTGACTGGTCCATCTTGGTGCTTCCTGCAAACATGTAGCACTCACACAGACGCCCCACATTTGCCTATCTCCCCAGGTGCCAGCAGAGCCCTTCTGTGCAGCTGATACCTCAGCCCAGACCTGGGGTTCCCCAAGTCACGAGCTGGTCCAGCTTGAAGTTTTTCTGGTGTATGCACATGCACCACCCATGCACAACCAGGTTTGGGGAAGACAGAGACACTCACAGAGCTTCTCACTCACCTCACTCATGCCAGACTTCCCAGTAGGTGGTTTTCAGGACACACACCATTCTGCCTCTAGTGCCAGATGGCCACCACTCCCACCTGCTCCACTAGGTACACTGGGACCTATGCCAGTAACTGGCAACACAAGCCAGGGATGCCTACATCTCCTGGTTGACTCCAGTAGCTGACACTCAGTCCACCCACACCAGCCCCTCAGAAGCTGGCACTTTGTCCTTTCAGTTGACATATACACAGGACAGGGAGGTGGCACAGAGAAATCATTAAGAAAATATTTAATAGGAAGATATAAGAAGACAGGACATCATCTCCATCGTGTAATCAGTGTCTGGAGAGACCGTGCTGCCATCAGGCTGTCCATCATTTAGAACTTCTTCAACAAAGTTGGAGGGGACAAATCCTCTTGTACCATCATCCAGCTCTCCTACATACCAACCATCTTCATCCATGTCTCCAAAGATGTAAACATATTGTCCAGCAATGAGAGGAAGCTCTAGTTCAGGCCACTCATTAGGGCCATCAAAAGGATCATAGCTGTATTGAGCTATGAATGCTCGAAGCTCTGCTGGTTGCTTTCTCATAGCCTCCAGGAGGATGTACTCCTTGTGTGCTTCCAGGTTAGTCTGGTACAGTCTGGAAATGATACAGCTGGATCTTTCTCTTTCCAGCCATTCCAATTCCTGAAACAGCTGCTGGCTGTGTTTGTTTAGCTTCTCATACTGATCACTCAATTCAATCATCTGGGCTTGAATCTGTTGCAGTGTTGCTTTTGGCTCCCTGTGTACATCTCCCTGAGTCCTCCACAAACACTTGCCTTCCTTGACTACCATCTGGAGTGCCGACTTTGGTTCATTATGTTCATTCTCCAGCTCATGATTCCTTTCCGCCATTTCTCTCGTGGCTTTCGGTTCACACTCTGCCTCTTCCAGCTGGATCGGTAGAGAGACATTCCTGTGGATGGCAGAATCCTGCTCCTCTGCCATTTGTCTTTTCAGGTCAGCATTTTCAGCTTGAACCTGTTCTGTCAAGCCCAGCTGCCCATGGAGGTGAGTGTTTCTTCCAGCCAGGCAGGTGTTTTCATTTGTTGTGGCTGTGAGTAGCACCTGGAACTCCCCACAACATAGGCTGTGGGTGCTCACATAAGAGGACCCCCCTTCATGTGCAACCATGGGGGCCTGAAGTTCCTCAGCCACCTTCTGTGAGAAACCATGCAGCTTGTCGTGTGGCAGCTTGGCTCCAGCAGGCTCTCCCATTTCTTCATCCCACTGGTGAGGAAATGCTGCCGTGTGCAGTTTATCAGGGATGGGCAGTGGCACTGGAGTACTGCTCAGGCCATGGAGGCTTGCCTGCAGTTGCATGGATTTCTCTTCCAGCTGCAAGGCCAGGGCAGATAGTTGAGCACTTTTCTTCTGCAGCCTCTCTGCCTCCTTGCACGCTTCTGGAGAGCTTTCCTTTTTCAGAAGGTGGCTCTCCATCTCAAGGGCACTCTGTTTCCAGTCCAGGTCTTCTAGAAGACTCTGCAGGTGGATGTGCTGCTCCAGGAGCTGGCTACACATGCTGCCAAGCACTACCAAGCCTTCCCCATCTGGGAGCTGGGACTGAGCACCTGCCACAGCCTGGCAAGTTGTTTGCTGCCCAGCCCTGTGGTTTTCCATCCATCTTTCCTGTCGTGCCCCCCGCGCCTGCGGCCTGTTTCTGCCAGAGTACCAAGGGCTTTGCATCTCCTGATAGCTGTGGTGTCCAGGTGGGCCTTTGAGCTGGGCTATGCCCAGGAAGGCAGGCAGCTCAGCCCTGAACTGCTGCAGCTTTGCTTTGATGGAGAATGTCCTCTCTGCCTTCAGCTGGTTCTGGGGGTGGCAGACACGGTTGGGTTCATAGCTGTCCATCTCCCAGCACAGCTTGCTTTGGGCCTTCCTGCTGCTCCTGCTGGGCCTCATCTCCTCAGCCAGCTGCCTCTGCACGTCCCACATCTGGTGCACAGCAACAGGACACTCCTGCTGCACCAGCTCCTGTCCAGTGTGGAGCTCAGCCACCTCCCTGCACAGCAGCTGGCACCTCTCTGCCACCCTCTGCAGCTGCCTCGCCTCCTGAGCCTGTTGCTCTTCCCGCTGGGATGGGGGCCGCTCTGCCAGTAGCTGCCACTCCCTCTCTAGAGATGCCTCCAGCTCATGGGGTTTGGCAGTGGAGCAGCAACCACAGAACTGCTCTTTCTCTAACTCAGCCCGTAGCTCCTGTCTCCTCACCTCGTTCTGCACGAGGCTGCCTGGGGCTTGCTCTCGGCCCTGGAGGGGCACAAGGCAGCAGTGTGACACAGGCCCCTGGCCCCCAACACCCCATATCATGGTGTCAGCCACCAAATCCTGCTGCCAAAGGTTACCAATAGCTGTGTTTTCCCTGGTGCAGCCCCCCCGGCCCCACTGCAGCCGCTGCCTTCCTTCGCCAGTGTGAAGTGTTGGCCAGGGTGGGGGAGTGTGGCCTTAGAGGCAAGTTCTGGTCACGAGCTCTTAGTGGAGAGGTGGGGTAGTACAGCCTGACATGGAATGTTCTGGTGTTTAGCTCATAATGGAGGGGCCTTAGATGGTTCATCATGGCCCTTCTGCACACAAAGAAGGGGTACAGCATTTGGCATAAGATGATGTCAAAAGACAAAGTTATCTGTCAAGACATGCTCAAGAGAACTTGACAGACTGACGTATTCTGTACAAACGAGTTTGCTACTGGAAGAAACCAGACCCAACTGGCTGAAAGCAGCAAAGTTGCAACAAAATTGTGCAAAGTCAGCTAATAACTACGCCACTACACCAATAAGGGCGTAGCAAATAACTGCATCTGCGCAATCTCTAATACAGAACAGGATGCCATTGGCCTTCTTGGTCATTTGGGCACACACTAGTTCATGTTCAGCCACTGCCAACCAGCACCCCCAGGGCCTTCTCTACCAGGCAGTTTTCCAGCCACTCTGCCTCAAACCTGGAGCATTCCATGGGGTTCTTATAACCCAAGGGCAGGACCTGGCACTTTGCCTTGTTAAACTTCATTTCTTTGGCTTCAGCCCATCAATCTAGCCTGTCCAGATCTCTCTGCAGAGCCTTCCTGCCCCTCCAGCAAATCAACAATTCCACCCAGCTCAGTGTCATCTGTGAACAGACTGAGGGTGTCTTGGATACCCTGATCCAGATAATCAATAAAACCCCTAAATAGGCATTAATCACTTCAGCCTTTTCCTCAGTCTTTGTGGCAATGGTTCTCCTTGCATCAAATAAAGAATGGAGATTCTCCTTGGCTCTCCCTCTGTTGTCGATGTATCTACAGAAACACTTTTTATTATCTCTTATGGCAGTAGCACATTAATTTCTAGCTGTGCTTTGGCCCTTCTAACTTCCTCCCTTCATAACCTCACGATAGCCTTGCTGTTCTCCTGAGTTCCCTGCCCCTTTTCCAGATGAGATAAATGACAAATTTCTCTGTTCAGCCAGGCCAGTCTCTTCCCTCCTGCTCATCTTTTGGCACATTGGGACAGCCTGTTCCTGTGTCTTGAAGATTTCCTCCTTGAAGAATGTTCAACCTTCCTGGATGTCCTTGCCCTTCAGGACTGCTTCCCAAGGGACTCTCTCTGCCAGTCTCCTAAGGAGGCCAAAATCTGCCCTCCAGAAGTCCAAGGTGACAGTTCTGCTGACCCTCATCCTTATTTCTCCAAAAATCAAAAACTTTGTTGTTTCATCATCGCATTGAAGGCCTCAACTGTCACATTACCCACCAGTCCTTCTCTGCTCACAAACTGGCTATCTCATCAGCTGTGTCAAGCAGGTCTTTTCCACACACTTCAGGAAATTCCTAGAACTGTTTCATCTCTTCTGTGTTGTATTTCCAGCAAACATCTGGTAAGTTGAAGTCCCAGACAAGAACAAGGGCCAGCAATCACGGGGCTTCTCCCATTTGTTCATAGAATATTTCATCTGCTTCTTTTTCCTGGTTGGGTGGTCTATAACAGATTCCCAACAGTATATCTGCCTCATCAACCTTCCCACTCATCCTTGCCCATAAACATTCAACCTTATTGTTACCGTCATTACGCTCTAGGCAGTAAAAACACTCCCCCACAGACAGGGTTACCCCAACACGTCCCTTTCCCGTCCCTTCTGAAAAGTTTACAGCCACCCATTGCAGCACTCCAGTCACACAAGTTATCCCACCATGTCTTCATGATAGCAACTGTGCCATGATTTTTCATCTGGACAATGGCTTCCAAAGTTCATTTTCTTCCCAGTGGCTGGTACAGTGCTGTGTGTTTTTTGATTCATTATGAGAATAATGCTGATCAGACACTGATGTTTTGGATGTTGTTCAGCTGTGCTCACTCCAAGTCAAGGACTTTTCAGAGTCTCATGCTTTGCCAGTGAGGAGCTGCACAAGAACCTGTGGGGGGAGTACAGCTGGGACAGGTGACCCAAACTGGCCAGAGGGATATTCCAAGTCATAAAATGCCATGCCCAATATATAAACTGGAGAAGATGCTCAGGAGTGATAGATCACTGCTCAAGGATGGGCTGGGCGTAGGTCAGTGTGTGGTAAGCAACTGTACTGGGCATCACTTATTCCTCTTGGGTTTATCCCTCCAACTGTCTTCTTTTCATTACAATTGTTAGAATTGGTTTTATTATTATTGGTGGGGGCTTTTTGGTTTTCGGGGTATTTTTGGGTTCTTTTTGTTTGGGGGTTTTGGAGGTGTTTCTTGGTTTTGGTGGGGATTTTTTGATTGTTGAACTGTTCTTAGCTCATGAGGTTTATCTTTTCTTTCTGATTCTCTCTCCCACCAGGGGCATGATAAGAGTGATGAGGTGAGTGATGAGAGGCTGTGTGGTACTTACTTGGCAGCTGGGTTTAACCATGACAGAGACTCAGTGTCATGACACAGACCCTTGCATGTGTGTAAGCCTGGGTCTGATAGATCAGCAGGCAGAGTAAGGCTAGAGAGGAATTCTCTTGCCGTGAGTGTCCACAGCCTTTAAGTATCAAGGACTTGATACATGCAAATGACACGAGATTTATGAGCTAAAATCTGTTTCAAGTTACACTTGAAAACAACTTGGTAGCCAGTGCGTTTTAAGAACATCCTTTTCTCTCTCTGCAAAGAGGGACACCAAATGAGTACTGGCATAGCACATCCTGAAACAACTGACTACAGCTGTACTGACTACATTCCCATGCTGTGTTCCCCCACCAAACAGGAATACAATCCCATAAATTGGATCCCACAGTTTTAAAAGGATGTGAAGGTGTGGGAGAACACACACCTGTGAAAGTGGCCAAGGTGACCATTTCCCAGAGAACAACACCAGAAAACTGATATCTACCTCAAAATCCCGAAGTTCCTGTGTTTGAAGATGTCTTATAGAATAGATAGCGATTTATTGTATTAGTTATATAGTATCCCCCTGTGTCTTGTATGTTTTTGGTGGTGGTTACCCAGCTACCCAGTATTACTATGTAACCTTATCCCTTCACTGATTTAATCCAGCTTCGCAATGAGAAGCTGGCTCTGCCCTACCTGTATCACCCTCCTGCCTTCCTAGCCCTTCCCCTCGCCGTGTCACGCCCCTAACTCTGCCCTTAACTCCACCCCTGAGACCTATACCCCGTCTCATGTTCTGAATAAACCAGTTTCGGCTTCACCTCACCATCGGTCGGGACCGTGTCCTCTCCTCCCTTCCGGTTCGCGAGATGAAGGTCCTTGAACACATCCAGAGGAGGCGAACCAAGCTGGCGAAGGGTTAGAAGGCACATCCTGTGAGGAGTGGCTGAGGGTTCTGGGCTTGGCTCCTACAAAAAAAAGGGAGGCTGAGGGATCACTTTGTTGCCCTGGAGCCTTCTGAGGAGGGAACGTCGAGAGGGAGGTGCTGAGCTTTTCTCCCTGGGATTTGGGGAAAGGACACCTGGAAATGGTTCAAAGCAGCTCCAGGGGAGGTTCCAACTGGATGAGGAAGCATTTCTTTACCGAGAGGGTGGTCAAGCCCTGGAACAGACTTCCTCAAGAGGTGGTCAATGCCCCAGGCCTGTCAGTGTTTAAGAGACATTTAGACTGTGGCCTTAGGAACAAGCTTTAGCTTTTGGTCAGCACTGAAGGGGCCAGGTAGTTGGATAAGATGATCAGGTAGTTGGATGATGATCATTGTAGGTCACTTCCAACTGAAATACTCTAGCCTGTTCAGGTTCTGGGGCTGGCTGGAGGGCTGCAGGGTCCCACCTGTGCCATGGCAAAGCCCAGCGAAGCCCGGGCACTCTCTGGAGGAAGAGCCTTGTGGTGGGTATGAAAGGTGTATGCAAAATACAGCACACGGCCACCACCTCCTAAAGAGCTGAGACGTTATGAGGACTCAGCAGCCAGTGTTGCCTGTTCTCGGTATTACCTCAAGTGACCCTGGCTGAACCATTTGCACATACCCATTGCAGCACTTCTTTATGAGCATCACAGAACCCATGAATGAACTTCAAGAGATAATGAATGAGAGTGAAAACAGTTTTGTTTACAATAATATCAGCTATAGAGTATATTGCCCTGAGGTTTGCTGGACTTACTGTGCAAGGAGAGGGGAGGATTTCTGACACTCTGCTGGGCTCTCTCAGGACACTTCCCTCTCTTCAACAGAGACATCAGTAAGGGACCCCTAAGTGTTCAGTGACGTGAGTCTTGGGGTCCTGACATGCACCCTGAAAATGGTGCTGCAGGATGAGATCACAGCAGGAGCGGGCAGAGCCAAGCAGCACAGAAAGGGCACTGGATCCTTTGCTGAAGTTGCAGTGTCTAATATTAGCCACAGGTCATATACTTCAGAAGTCCTTTCAAGAATGACAGGGATCTTAGGATAGCTTTCCTGTCTGTAATCCTCTGGAGCAGCACACTCAATAGCAGGCCTTTCAGACTTGTAACCCAAATCCTGCCAGGCTGCACAGGGAGGACAAATGGCTCTTGGCTACTTTGGTCTGTACTTAAAATAGGAACAAAGCTGCTCCCATGTGCCTCCCCACAGAGCCAGGGAGAGGGAGTTGCGTGGCAACCGGGAGTGCCCATGGTGTCTGCAGCTCTCTTTTTCTATTATACTTAAGTTGTAACTTTGGCTCAAAATACTGAACTTTGGCAGTAGGCAAAAAGCTACTTTCTCCACACACTCAAGGTTGTAAGGATACGTAAGGACAACCAATTCAGGCTGATACACGGCATGAAAAATGTGTGAGTGAGGCAGTGCAGCAGATGCCAGCAGCAGGAACAGGTAAGTGGACTGCAATAAGCATCAGGATGTGCTGTCTCTGCATAGAGCACCTGGGGCATCTCTATCATCCTAAACATTAGAGTTGAGAAACCAAATGACACATTAAGGGCAGACAGTGGTGCCCAAAGTTTGGAGTAGGGGTGGCAGTGGGAAGGAGAGAAAGTGGACCTGTGTTGATTGGCATCATCTGTCCTTGCAGGATTTAGGGTGGAGTCCAGGTAGCAGATAACTGCTGAGAGACAGATAAGTGAGAAGGACCCAATGTTCCCAAATTAAAAATTCTGCATCAAACTTGAAACAAATGAAGAAACTGAATGACGCAAAGAGTTCAGAATGGTCTGAGTGGGAAAAGCAAAAGCAGATAAACCAAAATATCCAGACAATGCTCGTAATGGTGAGCTGCTCATTGTCTTCCCAGGAAATAGTGTGATTAATAGTAACAGAATCTCTTGGGATGGTATTGGGCCTCAAAAAGGAGCTGTTATTACAGGAAAATCATAGAAGACACTGCTTTTACAGAAAAGGACATTGACAGATGGAGAAAGACCTAGAAGGTTTTTAAATGTATATAATATCTTCCTAATCAAGACATTCCTTAAATCCACCCATTTCAGGGTAACTGAGAAGGCAATGGTCTGTTCAAAGTACTCCAAGCACACTGTGTCCAGGAGAGTATATCATTTGTAAAGGTGCTGTAGGTAAGACTAGGCTGTTGCTGCTGTAATGTGCAGCCTCCAATGGCATTCAGAGAACCAGGCTCTGTGCCACTGACTCGTGCAGCCTATTGCATTACTGCAGCACATTTTGTTGAACTGCAAACACTGCTGGACTCCTGCTGGTGTACCTTAGTACTGTAATGCTCAATGCACCACTGGTCACAATTAATGCCAAAACTGTGCCAAGTCCAGTGGAGTAAGCAAGCAGATGTGAAGGTGCCTAGATGGAGCTGGAATTCAAAGTCTACAGAAGGAGTTGACGGCAGACTTGGAACAGAGATACCTGCTTTCTGTGACGGCAGTGAGGATTTATTTTGAATGACCTGGCTTAGCTCATGACACAAAGGCTTTAAGACTCCACAGCCTGGCAGGGTTAGGAGTGTTGGTGTGAGTAGTGTCACTGATTCAGAACAAGAGTATTCCTAGAAAGGAGGTTTGGTGCAATTAATCGTAGTTGGGCTCCTCTTGAGAAGCATCAGTGAAGTGTCGGCCATGGTATCTACTCCCTGACAGCCTCACTGCTGGACCATAACCACATGCCTCACCATGATCTAGAGGAGAGTCGATTTCTGAGTTTGTCTGCTACTAATGATTCCTTCCAAATTCCCAGCTTACTCTGCTCTGACAAAGAGCTACAAAGTGATAATGGGAAGGGCATGTTCAAAATTACAGTTCTGTTAGGAACAGCATCTTGTAAGATTTCAGGTGTAAATAGTTGCATTACTCTTCCCTGAAGTACCTATGCAGTTCCAGTTAGACACTGTCCCACAGCATTCTCTCTTAAGACCTGATGAATTGCAATATCTACTGAAGGCAACCTCCACCTCTTCTCACATACAGAATTTCTTTCAGGAGTAGATGAACTAAACCCATGAAAATGCTGTGTCCTGGTCTTGAATTATAATGGCTTTGGGATCCTCAGGACTGAGAGGTGCATGAAGAACACAGTGGGATGAAGTGTCATGAGTCACAACTCAAGAGTGACTTAAATGCAAGAGTCCAACTATTGTTGCTGGGGAGATGGACCAGTAAGGTTGCAGCCCCCAGCAGCTCTGCCCAACATCATGTGCCACAGTAGGCAGGAGCATTCATTCACCATTGCTGGTCCTGGGCACAACCAGCTCTGTGCTTATCAGTGCTCAGTTCTGTTTGGAATTTCATACAATCACAGAATGGCTTGGGTTGGAACAGACCTTACAGCTCTTTCCAACGCCCTGCCATAGGCAGGGACACTTCCCACTAGACCAGGTTTTCCAAGCTCCATCCAACCTGACCTTGGACACTTCCAGGGATGGGGCAGTCACAGCTGCTCTGGGCAACCTGTGCCAGGGCCTCCCCACCCTCTGAATAAAGAATTTCTTCCCAATATCCCACCTAACGCTGCCCTCTGTCAGTTTGAAGCTATTCCACTTTGTCCTGTCCCTCCAGGCTCTTGACCCCAGTGCCTCTCCAGCTCTTCTGGACCCCCTTTAGTCACTGGAAGGGGCTCTAAGGTCTTCCTGGAGCGTTCTCTTCCCCATGCTGAACTGAGTTTGGTTTCCTGCTGGGTGTGGAGGATGCCATTTCCCCACTTGAGAGTGCTGTTCTCATGAGCAAAGGTCATCCTTCAGGTTTTCCAGTACCCAGCATCACATCAGAGAGATCACAGCCAAATTGGCCATGAGGCTCCCCCACAGCTTCATCTGGACTTTCTGAATAGTACCTCAAATCCTAATTATTTAATGAAACTGTTGAAGATGCCTGATAGCTAGAGACTATGTCTCTAGACTGTGTCCATCTTTTTGTTTCAGAACCTTTGGATGTCTCAAGGTACAAATCCCAGAAAGACTGGTACCTTTTATGGCTTCAAGAGAGCACTGCAGAGGGATTGAGCAGCAGCATTCAGCACTCGTAGTTTCAAACTCACCATGATTTATAGGACTACTGAGGCATGCGGGGCTAGGACTTCTCACCAAGGCTCTGTGCTCTGAGCTGCTTTGCTGTGTGGAGCCAGGCAGGTTTGGACTGGGCTGTGGTGCTGCTATGGGTCTGTGAGGTGGGGATCATCTGGTGATCACACAGAGACAGCTCCTCCTAAGTGGCAGAACTCAGGTCACACATCTGTAACTGAGTCACAGTGAACCCAAGGCAGGCAAAAGGCAAACAGCACTCTGAGAACCTTCCTCTGTTCCAGGGGTCTTAGTGGGTTTTTTTCAGCTATTGCACATGCTGAAACGAGCAGACTTTTGCTCATGGAAAGCCCAATCCCAACTTTTTGTAAGTCAGTGGGAGCTTTCATTGACGTCAGTGGGCTTTGGATCAGCCCCAGAAAAGCTGGCTTTATAAATACAGACACTGCAGATCAAGCACTGTTTTAAGTTGGTCTCGGTGACGCCACAAAATGAGGCACTGAATGACCACCTACTTGTAGGAACACCAGGGTCTCCTGAGGCTATGACACCACCAGAGTTTCCTGACAGGATTGCAACCCCAGGAAAAATATATTCCCTGATACATTTATGCAGTCACTGATCTGTGGCAGACTGGCTCCTGTAGCAGAAACTGCTTACAAGCCATAGGTCTGCTATGAGCTGGCCTGTGCACTGCTTGATGGGAATGGAGCAGGTGGACTCAAATGTGTAAAGAAGAAACTACTAACAAGTCACTGTATTCATTTTAAAATTGTCCACATTTCTGTCTGCACCAGTATTTATAACCATGCTCATAACTGTGCTGACTACAGCTTTAGAGTAGTCTGGCAAGCAAGATAATGGACAGCATTTCAGTCAGACGAGGGAAGAGGCTTAAGCGCTTTAAGAACGCATTATAGCGCAGTGGCAGCACGAAGGATCTGTGCTCCCAGGGCTTGTGAGCAAGAATGACGAGGTGGAATTTTTTTTGCCTGCGTAGGACAGAATAGACCATCTTAAGAACGTTTTTTTCTGGCCTTAAAATCTGCACAGCTGTACTGCAGTGATTCCAAGGCCATGGTCCACAGTAGTAGCACTTTCTCCTTGTTTTGACTGAAATAAAAAGTAGTGCTTTAACCGTTGTTTTTCCATGCAAAGACCAACTGCAGTTTGCTGGAGATGCTCAGGGACCACCCTGCCGAGACCTCCCCGAGCGGCCGCCCCAGAGCCAGGGCAGGGCAGGGCGGCGAAGGGCAGAGCAAGGCAGGGCAGAGCGGAGCGGGGCAGGGCAGGG
>VWZF01004964.1:18375-56200 GCA_013396755.1 Sclerurus mexicanus
CAGAGGCCGGGGGGGATCGCGGGGGGCAGAGCCCGGGGGTCGCACGGCCGGGTCCGCTCCGCTTCGCCCGCGGCGGGGACGGGGGTGTCGCCCTTACGGCTTGACATGAAAAACGATGGAACTGAGGGAAGATTTCCCTGCCGGCGATGAAAACTTTGCCGGAGAAATGGACGGCAAAGCTGGCCAAGGGCCTGAGAGAGTTCATTCGTGATTTGGATTGTTTTTAGAAAGATTTGCACAATGATCAAAATTCAAGCAGGATAAAGGCCAAAAAAAAATAATCTTAGATTGGAGTTGCCTAAAGCCTCAAATCAGACGCTTGACATTAAATTCGCCTTCTGTCGTCGTTTAAAGGCAGACTGGCTGACAGGTCTCAGGAGGCTGGGCAGGGGTGAGCGTGGAGGTGTCAGCGCTCAGGTAGGGGAGGGTTTCCGAGGGTTTTCGGAGCTGTCAGACTGCTGTATCTTAGCTCCCCGGATTGGAAAATGCCTCTTTACCTACAGCATCTACCAGCATCTAAAAGTAATTCCTTGTTTTGCAAATGTAATGTGGAGTTCCGTGAGATAAGTTTTGCCAAAGTCAGGTGGACGGTGTGTATGAGAGGACACACGTGGTGAAGTTTGCCCTCTGAAGGAGCCAACCTTTTCTTCGGCCAACAGGGAAACTGGGGTGAGACCTAAGACTGGGCTGGTTATTGATGAATCTACAAGCTCAGGTTTATCAAGAGAGTCATGAGATTTAAACATGCAGAGGAACTTTTCCCCCATTTCTACTAAAATAAATAAATAAATAGATAAATAGGAAGCTCTTGTTAATCTGGGGTTTTTACATTCAGGAAGATAATGGACTTTGTGAGATGCTTGTATTCAGAGCAACAAAGAAGCTGTCAAAATTGAAAAGTGCATCTTATGTTAAGCCAAAAAGTGGCTTTTACTGAGAATCAAAGCTGCTGAGTGAGGAATTAACTGATCTGGGTTATTAGTTGTTACAATCTGGTGAAATTCATACATATTGTTAATTTTCTTAATCTAATTCCCATCTCGTGTCAGAGTTATGTTAAGGAGATAGTCTTCTCAGTTTGATAGCTACTTTCAGGCTGGAAAGAGAACAAATACCTGCAATGAAAAATTATTATTGCCTAGTCCTTTTTTTACAGTCCACCAAAATTCACAGAAAGAGGTTTATTTTTGCTGTCTGTCACACTGGTAACTTGGAGAGACTTGGCTTCTCTGTTCGCATATGGCAAAGATTAGATTCCTGCTGCCAACCCTACAGGCTGTGCTTGAGGAACTAATTCTGTATTTCAGCTCTAATCAAAATAAAAACTCTTCTGAATTGGTGCCCTTTTCCTGTGTCATTGGACAGCATCTGGGGAGACCCTGCTGTGCCAAGAAAGAGAGATACTGGTGATGCTTTGGGGTGTCTAAACTATCTTCTCTTGCCTTCTGAGTCTGCCTGGGAACACCAGCCTGTCTGAACTCCAAAGCCCCGAGGTTGTGTACTCTTGCAGACATCATCACAGGCTTAAAAGTTCAGTTTTCTGGTATGCACTTTTGGGGCAGAAATAGAGCTAAAGAAATCTTCTTTTAAAACTTCTCCACTTGATGGAGTTCCTTCTCTTCATAAGGTCACTGGATTGATGGAGGGCATTTTTATTGGGGTTTTGAACAGTGTTTACAGTTTTCTGACATCCTTTTGATTGCAGAACTTAAATGGTGCCTGGTCTGAAGGAGAGCATGAGCTCTAGAAAGTCAGTATTTTGACAACAGCCAATCTTTTACAGACCTGGCAGCATTCAATAAACACAAAAACAATTGGATCAGGCATTCCTGCACTTCAGAATTTTTCTGAAAGGCAACCGATGAGGATATTTGATTATATTCATGAGCTAAAGAGTGCTCAAAAAGCAAAAAGTTGTCAGGAAAGTCTGATTGCTTTCTGTTCTTTGAGATATATGCCAAGAAGATTAATACTGGTTTTCTAAATTTTTATTCTGTATAATATTATTCTGTATAATAATTTCAACTTCTATAATATCTATAATATCTATAATTGCTTTTGGACTCATAGATTTAGCTGAATTTTTCTTTTCTGACATGCTTATGCCAGAGAACAGTACTTCACAGGCCAGGGAAGGAAGCAAAAGCCTCTGCAGATCACTCATTTTAGAATTCTCTGATTCTAGGAAGTAGCCTATGTGGGCTCAATACACAAAAATCAAACTGCAAACCAGCTATTTCTGCTTGTGAATAGTGGCTATGGTAAACGAGTGTTTAGTCAATACAACCTCAGGTGACAAGGCTCCAGCCGTCTGGGCACACGCCTGAGCTTTGCCTCATTTTCTTCCAGGGCAGTTCCAAGGTAGAAGTCCATGGGACTTCTCTTTCTGGAGAGCACCACACACAGAACTAGTACAAGGGAGTTGAGTTTGTGACCTGTCCTTGCAGCAGATCCAGGCTCACAGCATGCTGTAGCGGCTGGGTTGCCACCTGTCAATGTGGTGATGATTTGTCCAGACTTTGCAATCAGTTGCTGTAAATGAAAGACCCCTCAGGGAACCTTCAGGTTCTAACCCATAGTCAGTTTCTCTGCAAGAGGGTGAAATGCAGCTAGAATGTTTTCATACACTACTTTTTCAGGTCTAAGATGAGTAGAGGAAAGTCCTATAAGCTTGCTACTCGCCTCTGAGAGAAATAGGGGAGAAACACAGGCACAGCGTTTGATGTGATGTGATGCAAAGGGTCCCTGCAAGTTAGTTGTGTATGTACATACAGAAATTGCTTTGGCCTGCATATATCATATATTTAGGCTTAATTTTCTGTTGTTTTTTTTTTTCAGGTTCCTTTTGCAGAGACCAGTAAGGACTTGACATGAATCCAGATATTTCCAGGTATGATATAGCAGTTGGACATTTGGAGCTCAGTGAAGGTACAGTTTGATCAGCTTGAGCTGCGTTTCTGTTGAGAGAAATGCCACCTCTGCCTGCTCCAGGCCACTTGTGATTTTCCCTTGTACCTTGAGCCTGCACAAATGATTTTGAAGCCAGGCAGTGAATTGCACTGAGGAACTGGCATGACATAAAATCACCCCCAAGTAAAAAGGAAAAAAAAGTTTGTTTCAACCAGAATCTTTTCCTCAGCCTGATTCTCTGTGAAGCCTCACAAATTCTTTTATGGAGCATGAGGAGGCAGTGGCAGTGAAGCAGGAGAGATGGTCAGGAAAGGGTGGAGGCCAGGGTCCAGTCTTTGATGACTCTGTTGGTTTACACTGGATCTAAGTTGTAAGGAACCTGTCTCAGCAGGGGAATCTTCACACTGGAAAGAGCAGCAGTTTCATTCTAAGGATTGTAGTGGATCTCTCCACCCTTTGATATAATCTTAAAGGAAACACATCTGTTTCTTTCAGCACTGTGGTTGCCTGTGCTTCAGTCCTGGGCTTTGTTCAGGTGAAAGCAAGCTTAGAAGAAAGAAGTTTATAGAATCTCAAAGGACTAACATGCACAAGTCAAAACAAATAGTCCATCTTTATTTTCTTTACTGTGTGCTATTAGTACTTGTTCTCTGAAATGTTGAAAATTGAGTCTTTATCTCACAGTACTGTCTGGAAAATCTCATTTGTTTAAATTTAAACTAACTGTATATATCCAGACATAATATGACGTAAAAAGTACACACTAAAATCCCATATAAAGAGGGGTGTGCAGTTTTGAACAGCCTTCACTTTAGCTGTGAATTTAAAGCCTGTTGATAAGAACAAAAGTGTCATAAGATTTCCAGAGTCAGGATTGCTTATTGTGCTGTGTTTTGTCTCCTGCCTGTATTTCTAATGTCTGTGCCATGTTTTTTCCCTGTAGGAGAAAAGCCATGCTTTCACCTAAAGGAAAAAGGGAAATTAAAAGTCTCTATCTGATACAAGAACTTACTTAAAAATAAATTCCTCTTTAAAAAGTGAAAATCTTGTAATCATCTCCTACTAAAATTAATTATCCTAATTCTAGTAAATATTAATAGAGTAATTGAACACTTCAGTTGAATACGTCATGGGTTTAGAATTTATAGCACCATTTCATTGCAGTGCCACACACTGCAGATTGTGTGGTAAAAGCTCTAGTTTACAGAGTCCCAAGAGCTGGAGTCAACCTGACAGGAGGTGTACAGAAAGCTCTGCCAGGAGCTGGGGCACTGTCCCCTGCTCTGCAGCATGGCCAGGGCATGCACAGCGCAGGCTCTGGTTCTGTTCTGTGGGAGAATCAGTTCTAGGAGCTGAAGCCCAGCCCAGACTGGGCTCTGGTGCAAAGCTACCATGAAGGACTGACAGGTGCAAAGCATTGCTCTCCACCGGATGCATCCTGGCCATCAAAGAAGCAGGCAGAGCTCCTCTCCTTGGGCATGCCCTGCACTCGTGGTGTGAATCAGTGGTCCTGGTCTCATACCCAGACCTAGCTGTGGGCTGTGTTCCACCTTAACCAGGTGTCTGCAAGTCTGTGTTCCGTGCCCTTGACCACCACCCTTATTCAAATAAAGGTTTGCATTTTACTGTGAGTCTCCACTGTCTGTGTGTATTCACCTTTAGTATATCTGTATTGAAGTTTTCATATTTAAGTCTACTGGCGTTCCATGGTAGGTTCTTCTTAAGTTAAAACAAATGTCATTGTTTTCCCAGTTTTGAAAATCCATTGAAGACTCTCCTGTTGGGCGTAATTTTTGTGGTGTATTCATCTTTACTGAGGAGTACACCTCAGCATGTTTGTCCAGAATTACACAGCAATGCCAAGAATCCAGTGCATGTTTCCAACTCCTTTTCCAATATGTTTGTTTTAATTAATTCAAGAGTAGCTTTCATTTGGGAAATATAGGAAATACATTCAAAGAGGACCAACGGCTGCAATTCCATTAGCTTTGAGATTGAGTCAGCTTTTACCAAAACTATTTTTTATAACAACTAGTTTCTTTGTTTTGAAAGTCAGTTCCAAAAATAAAGAAATTCTTCGAATACTTTGCTTTGTGAGGTTGCTGCACTGGTGGCCACAGGTATGGCATACGCCTTCCAACCCAACAACTGCCAAGGTTTTGAATCAAAACAGATAAGGAAAAATAAATTGTGAAAGAGGTAAACTATAGGATGTGTTCAGATTTATTTTTTTTTTAATAAGCAGTGTTATTTTTACCCCTGGGGTACTATAAGCGCTTTTGGGGCAATGGCTTCCTTATTGCTCATGCCTTTCTTCATACATGTGTGAAAGGTCTTTCTGCAGGGTGTGAAGGATGATTTGTTAAGAGTTTGTGTTTAATGTTTTCAAAGAAAATATCAGAGGAATTTTTCTGTTTAGAGATGATACTGAAGTAAAAGCATGAAAGCAGAATTCCCAATATAATAATTTCTCTGTGACTTTTCTTGTAAAGTTATTTGTGGTGAATTGAAGCAAGGAGAGAGTAACCCTTCACATCTGTACTTTATAAATAAACCCTGAGCTCAGCCAGTATGAATCAGGGCTGTGCTGCAGGAGCCAGGGGTGCTGACGGTGTGCCGGGGAATCCAAATGGCTGGGGCTGGCACTGGCTGTGCTCGAGGCTGTGTCTGCCGCCTCTGTGGCCAGTGTGGGCAGAATGGTGTCAGCTCAGGCAGGGCAGAACTGCTGGCTGCACATAAATTAGTGTCTGTATTGCAAAAGGATTGGCCCAGTGTGGAATAAATGTGGGGTCAGAGTTCTCTCTTAGATCTGCTCAGTCCTGCAGCAAATGCAGGGACTCAGCAGCAGCAGAACAGGACAAATCCAGATTAAGGAGTGACCGTATTTGTCACGAGAAGACCAAGACCTGGGCTGAACAGTCTAAATAAATGCTGTCTGTGTCTGGCTGAATCGCTCCTTAAAATGGTCTCATTGTAAGTTTGATAATGCCAGAATTGCTGGATAAATAGCACAGTGTGGTTACAGCTTTCAAATCTTAACAAGGAATACACCATTTTATAATGATTTGTTTATGCAATAGGTAAAGCTCCATTGGAGGCAGGTTCTCTTCATGTTAGGCACTATTCCAGGAAAGAACAGAGGATAGTGCCTGTGGGAAGAACTGTAGTTTTACATTCTGCTTTTTAAGCTGCCCATATCATAGGGCTTCTAAGTTATCTGTGCTAATGAAGAATTCATATTCTGAGTTGTTTTTAAATGACCATCATCATATGATAGATTGCATTACTCATTAAACAGTAATGCTTGTGAAAAGTGAGTCTCAATTCTTTTAATCTTGGAGAAGAAATCTTTCAATCAGTTGCTGTCCCTTTCTCAATGTTTTAACCTGTTTTGCTTTTGCAGTCATGTTGGGAATGTAGATGTTGTTCTCCGATAAGGTTTTGTGTCTTGAAATGAAAAAATCATGAAAACATACTGGTTTTAGAAGTAGGAGTATCACTCAAAAGAATCTTCATTTTAGACTAATTAATTTTTTTTCTAAACTTTAGAACAGCCTGGGGAGTTTGTGGGAACAAATACTTGGGAAACTGATGGAACTGTTGATATTGAAATTTAAAGCCAGCTCATACAAAGTAATTGAAGGCTGTGTGTTTCCTGCATGAGGGAGGAGAGTGAGGATTGTGTGAAAAGTCATTCTGTGCATGTGTAGGTGTACTGCATTGTAATATAGGATGTCTCCCTCAGCTCCATGCAACAGATTGTTCCCAAGTGATAGATAAGCATTTTTCTGATCTGCATTGGCATTCAAGGTGATCACATTCCATGTGGCTGTTTAATCTTTGAGAGATCTGTAAGGCAGGGTCAGAGGTTGCATACATCTGTCCCTTTGTCCTCCTTATTTATTACAGTGGGTTCTCTCATTTTGACCCAAGATCAGTTCAGGAGTTCAGTGCTTCAATGACGTGGATGCTCACAGGTGCCGATGTGATGAATCAAAAAATTCATCTTTGGGGAAATGGCCCATTTGTGGGACAAGACTGCTTGACATTATAGGGCACAAATAAGGAGCAACGGTGAAGCTTTGGACTGCAGGGAAGTAGGAATTTTAGGTGAAAGTAGGGATGAAAAGCTTCTGATGGCTGCTACAAACTGCAGAACCGAGCACGTGGCTGGAGGTGGCAGGAGAGAAGAGGAGGAGCTCTCCTGAAAGACCAGAAAGGCTTGCCAAGGGTGATTCTTAGAGGACAGGTTAGGAGAGGGCCATCAGACCAGAACAGCATGACTATTTAGGAATATTTATGCTTCCAAAGGCTAGAGAATCAGATAATGCATTGGACAAGCTTGTGAGAAAGAGGCTTTATTGAGAGCTGTGTGGTATTTTAATGTGACGTGAGTATGCCTTGGAAGCTTGAACTTACTGCCTCCTTTTTATTATTCCCAGTTTTTAAGTTAGAATTAAACTTTTTGAGGCCTGATATGATCATGGAATAACAGAGTGAGTGATAATCAGTTGAGCAATTTCAGTTGACAGTAGAAAAAATGTCTGGGGTATGTATTGCCTTGAAAGATCTGGGCAAATATTTTCTGTTTCTTCAGTATCTGAACCTCCATGCACACAACTGGATTGTAAGGCCAGAACTTGCCTTTGGAAGAGTTTCTTGCAAAGTCATTGCTACCTAGGCGCAAAGTTTTGAGCCAGATTCAGTGTGTATTCTCACAGCGTGTGATTCCTTTTTGTGTCTTTCTCCTTCCAAAATCTGTGAAAAGGCTTCTATCGGTGTATTAACTGTTTTTTGGTACATTCTCTGGGGATAAATAATATTTCTGTTTAGAGGCTCTTTGGCAGTTTTTACTGTCTGTTAACTCAGATTGAAGATCATAGTCTCACTAAAACCGCCTGACTCTTGCTTAGTTTGGTACCAGTGAATTCAGAGAAAGAAGAGGTGAGCAGTTCTGGGAGAAGTAAACTCCTTCTTGATTCTTTGTGTGATCTCCCAACCTGAATTCTTATCTTGTCATGGCTTGAGGCCAATAACTTGATTTTCTTCCTCAGTTCTATCAAATGACCTCAGACAGTGACTGCTGTTTCTGTGGTGAGACTGCAGGAAATAGCAGGAATTAAGAGAAAGAATGAAGGAAAAAATGCAAAGAAATTGCTGAGTAGTTCATTTGTGTTTTATAGGTGCCTCCTTCTTACATTTTACATTTGTACTCTTGAGAACATACATGTGTCTTTGTGTTTTGTGGAGATGGTCTAGCTAGGGCTTTGGGGGTGCCTCAGTAGCCTTGCTTGGACACCAGTGGTGTCTGATGTCCTTACTAAGCCGTAGTGTGGTCTGTAGCTTTTTACACAGTGATGGTAGAACGTGGTGTTCTTGGGCCTTACCAAAACAAACAGCATGTCATCTCCAGTGGGTTTTTGTTGAAAATTTTTTTTTTGTTTGTACAGTTAGTGTTCAGTAGCAGAATACTGATTGTTCCCAAGTGTGAGGACAGGGAGGTTTATGTTACCTCACTCTGCCCTGGAAGTGACAGAGGAATGTTACTTCGATTAATAACACAGCCATAGACTAAGTGCCAGACAGACAGCAAAGGTCTTCAGCTTTTGTCTCTGTTGCTTTTATTCTGCTAACTTAATAAAGCACTTTATTTTTGAGACTAGTTTAATGGGTGCTGCTGTTCAGCCCAGGTTTCTTCCCCCTTAGGAGGGAAGCATCTCCAGGTTTTGGAGGAGGAATACAGAAGAAACCGTTGTGATATTTCAGATTGTGAATGTAAGTTCTTGGGGCTTCTTTAAATTTCAGGAGAAATTTGGGCATCTGCTTGGCAAGATCTCATTGGAGACTCTCCTGGCAGGCAAAGAGATCCAGACAACTGGCTTATTCTCCAGGACAGCCTCCTCCAAGCATGTGTAGTCCATCCCAACATGCAAGAAGGCAAAAAAAAAAAGTAGTAGGAAGCCAGCAGGGATGAACATGAAACTGGTGTTTGAGCTCAAACACAAAAAGGAAGCATCAGGAAGGTGGAAGCAGGATGGATAGCCAAGAGGAAATAGAAGTGTTGATGGGGCATGGAATCATGCAGATAGGAAAGCCAAAGCTCAGCTGGAGTGAGGGATGTGAAAGTACAAAAGGGCTTTGGAAAGTACATTGGCAGCAAGAGGGAGGCTAGGAAAAATCTAGGCACACTGCTCTGAGGACCTCCCAACCAAAGACACAGTGAAGCCAGAGGTACTCAGTGCCTTTTCTGGCCTTGTTTTTAGCTTGTTTTCACTGGGCAAAACCAGAGAGTTGTACTCACCCCCCTCAGTGAGGAATGATGGAGTAGGAAGAGCTGTCTGATTTGCATTCTGACGTGGGTGAGTGACATCAGTTGAAACCTGTGCTGTGGGTCATACCTGCCAGTCTGCTCGGGAGCCAGGCACTCGGCAAGCAGAGCAGCCCAGCAGGGAAGGAGCTGGCAAGTGGAGCACAAGGTATGGAAGTTAGTATGTAATTTATGCTGGGTGAGGGAGATGTTCTTTGCAGATCTAGGTAAGCAAGTTTGTCTGCTTGCTGAGCTTTTATTTGCAGTTTCTAGTGTTTGTTTGAGCATTTTATGGTTTTTCTTGAACAGACTTCTCCTAAAAGATGGTGTATGTGGTAATTGTTGCCTTTGAAAAGAGCAGCACATGACCAGCAAAATGAATTTATTCTTGGGTGGACAGCAGGCATGAAGTACTTTGATCGCACCTGGTAGATCTAAGTGAGGAGAACATCTGAAAGCTAGAAAGTTGAGATTAACTGGCAGTTGTGGAGAAACAAGGCTGCACAAATAATTTCAAATTTGCAGCTCTCTTCCAGAGAAGAGGATGTGGAGAACAAAGTCTGGATCAGGAGGGTGAGCCTGGAGAACATAGTGTTGGTGATTATGAAGGGAAGGAGATTGTGGTTTTGTTTCTTTTACTACTAGTCAGAGTTGAAAAACAGTCTTACTTCATGCAAAAACAGATGGAGATTCTGCCACAAGCTGTGGTTTTAGGGAAAAGGGCATATGGAGTCACAAGAGAAAGAGTTGAGAAACACAGGGAGCAGAGGGGAAATAAAGCAGACTTAGCTGCAGGTAAAAAGAGGTTAATAGCAAAATCTGTCCATGTGATTAGAGATTCTGCATCAGTTACAGCCAGAGCAAGCAGTTTTGTAATCATCTGCAAAGGAAGTTCAAAGAAATGGAGGTGTAGAGGCTGATGGGTTTTGTAGGAATGTTACTTTGACAGGATGAGGATGTGTGCCAGGAGAGGTAAATTCCATAGGTTGTTTGTGGACTGGAACTATAAGAAAAGGTTTAAATATTTTTTTATTCCCATGGGAGGACTTCCTTAGAGAGGCATTTTTCTTAATGGATAAATTTCAGCTGAGACCCATGGACACTGTCCATCCGTGGTTAAATTTGCATGATAAGAAAAGCCTTAAAATGGTCAAGAACCAAGAGAGAGACAGGAAAAGAGAGGGATCTCAGGCAAGGGAAGCGTTACAAATAAGGTGATATCAGAAGGTAGGTAGGACACCAGAATGGCTAACAGAGATGACGAAATGAAAATGAACATATCAAAGCCAAAGTGAAATTTGAAAAGCTGAGTGTGTTCCCTTCAAGAAAAAGACTTTAGCTAACTAATCTCTGTCTCGGCATTCTGAAAATGATGGTACATGTAATTAAGAATTTTGGAACAAAGATTTTTTTGTCTATACATTTTACCAAATCTTTGGTGACAATACTTGATATATGTTAGTAAAATTGTATGAAAGATTTAAAAGAAGAAAAAGAAAGAAAGAAAAAACTAGCCAAGCAATTATAATCCTGGTATTGTGATGGTTAATGTGAAGGTTTTACAAAAAAAAAGAAAAAAGCCTCAGAGACAGAGATTAAGAGATTAAACACAATATGGGTGTTCAAAAGATAGCCGGTACCATGTTAATCAGAGCTTTATTTGTTAAAATTATGTATTTCTACATTAAAGAGGTGCATTAAGCTTCATGTCTGAACTGGTAACTTCTCTTGGCTAGCTGTAACAGGTAGTTTTAGTTGAAGTTGAAGATCTGAGGATTATGGGAATTATCAAATAGGTAAGAAATTGCCTATCAGGAGAGAATCTGCCCATGGAGTTCTTGACTAATTGATTTCTTAGCAAAATAAGCTAAAGGTTCAAATGCATAATAGGCAGTGGAAACCCAAATTCAGGCACTATGGACCACAGTAGGACTGGAATGGCTCTTCCAACCTGAAATAACAGGAACCTTTGTAACTGTACGGAGGACTCTGTTTCTTGACTCCACTGCCTCTCGGGAAGATAGGACAAACACTTCCATTTTGGTTGCAGCATATCAAGACTGAAAAGGCTTTTTTGGTTTTAATTAGCCTTAGCCCCATGGAAAAATAAAGCAACTTGGCTTGAAAAACAGCATAACCGCATCCTTGTGGTAGTGTGCTTCCACATTAACTAGTAATTTCCCCTGTGGCAGTCCTGTGCTGCTGGTGGCTAATTACATCCTGGGAAAACTGGCTGTGCCAGGAAGGCTGCTGCAGGAATCCCTGTGCTGCTCTGGCAGTGAGGTCATTAACATGATGCTGCGCTTGATAAGATCTGGCAGACCTAAAGGGCCTGGCCCAGAGCCACCGTGGGGATGTTTGTTCCTGTGCCATGGTTCTCCCACAAACCTGTATAATCCACCTGCAGACAATGGACCATGTCTGCTGTCATTAAGCACTTGAAGGCCTTTGTAGCCAGTTCGTTCCAAGATGAGTAAGCCATTTCACTCTCTGTTTAGTTTCCACCCTTACCTGCTATATTCACATATGTAAATTTATGTGAGTATTTGTGTACCTATATAGTAATGTTTAGCTTGGGGATGGAGTCTGTAAGTGAAGCAGCAGAATAATTCTTTGAAGATGTAAGCAACAGTTAACGTTTTCTGGGTAGACCTGCTCAGCCGTTTTACCTGTGAGACAAGTAACCTCTTTAGCTGGATGCTGTGCTTCCTTTCAAACAGTTCTGCTTTGAAAGCGAAACCAAATATAAACCCGGCCCCAAGGGATTAAGTACAGTGGTGTTCTGTGGCTCAGGGTGCAAGGAGCCCTTCAATGCTGCTCTACTGCAGGTACTGCGGGTGCAGCAATTCCTGCTCTCCATCAGGAAAGGCAAGATTTAACAAAGTAAATACAGTGGACAGGGCTGCTGAGCTGCACAGAGTCCAGTTGCTTCAAGACCTTTTGGCTGTGTCACCTCAAAGGTTCCACATTGTGCCTCCCTTTGGTGTGCTGTGGGCTCAGTAGGCACTGAATCCTTGTCCTTCCTGTCCCCATGGCATAGCTGGGATACTTCTCTGTTCTTCATTTCATGCTTATATGTATATTCTACAACCAACTTAATGCTGTTCTTCCAGCATTTACTATTTTGCTTGCTGTTTGTGAAATCTTTATGTTGATCTGATCAGTGTTTCCCACAGTTGTTTTTTTCCTCTCTTCTTGCTAAACTCTGTGTGGAGTATCTTCTCTGTTATACCTGTATTCAGAGCTGAAGGGCTTTGTCCTATATACTGTCACAAAGCTACAACTAACAGCACAGGATAGATGTTCTGTGAGGCATAAAGAACTTCTGAGAAAGAAATGGGCCCACTTACACTTTTCTGTCTATGTTCAAAGGGCCTTTTAGACATACCATTGTCTTCAGCTCTCCAGCAGCCTTGACTTAGGAACTTGACCTGTGAAAATTGCAAAATATACATAAGTTGCTTCATATTGTACGTACCCTTTTCTGTATATTTGCAATGTATAAAGACAACCACAAAGGTGAAGAAATATTCCAGGATGGTGATCCTGACTATATATATTTTGCATGAGAGTAGATTAGATAATGACTGTTTGCTTCCTTAGCACTTTCAATCTTTATATTCCCCCTAAGCAAATTGGAAGACCTGCTTTATATTCTCCCACAGAGAGCCGTCAGTAGAGTTCATCTGCTGTCCTCCACCAAGTGTGTTTTTGTGTTGTTGCCTGATCTATACCTTTCTGGAGGGAGAATGCTGGGTTGTGTAACTGCAAATCTGGCTGTGATGGCAACTTTCCCCAGCATGCCTGCTGTCTGCACCGTGGGAGAGCTCACTGAGGAGATGTTTTCTGAAGCGGTGAGGCAGGGAGGAAGTGTAATTTTTCTCTGGAGTTCTCCTAGGTATTCCTAGTCCTTTTCTGACTAGAGATGAGATTTTAATAGCTGATAGAGTTTACCAATACTTTTGAGGTTGGTATTTTTATGCCTTTAAAATTCTTTGTAACTCGGACAACTCTCTTAGATTATCTGGCTTTTCTAAGCTGGTGTCAATACCTGTCTGAAGTGCACAAGCTGTTTTGGTATGGTAGCACCACACTTCTTTGTGACAGGGTGTTGAATTCAGTGTAGGCTAGGCTCATACAGTTTGCTTCTACACAGACACTGTGCTCTGAAAACATAGAGTTTTTTGCAGAAACATGCATTCACAGAGTCTGTAGGAGATTTGAGGACATCCTGAAAACATGGTTCACCGAGACTTGGAGGATTGGCACAGCCACCTTGCCCCATGGGCAGAGGGGTGCCCCACCCAAATGGAGCTGTACTGGTGAGCAGCATGTTTACTGAGTCGTCTGAAAAGCTTTTTCTGCCCTGTGTATTTGTGTGCTTCAGCTAGCTCTGTCACCAGCAAGCCCTGTCATCAACCTCCATGGTCCTGGCTTCAGGTATCTTTGCTGAAGAACGAAAGGTGAGATGGGAAGGGAACTGGCATTAGAGGATCCTGCAGCCCTGCCAGAGGAACAGGAGACAGGTAGTTGGTAGCAGATGTTCCTACCTCCAAACAGCCTTGGTGGGGGCAGGTGGGTTACACTCTAGGCCCCAGAGAGCTGTAGAGACTCGAGACTTGTCAGGCAATTCAACAACTGTTGCTTCCTGATTGTCAGGCTCTTCAAACAGGATTTGAAGAGTTTGTAGACCCTTTTTATCTTCATTTTATGTGCCAGTGATTTTTGTCCAGGCATTTCACTGGAAGGAGGGCTAGCAGAAGGAATGAAGAGCAGCCTGGAAGTGAGAGCAAAATAGCACTTTGCAGAGGCTCAGAAGTTACGCTAGAAAGAAAATACCATTATTATTGTCAAACTGAACTCTGGTAAAAGACCTGGATGTTCTTTTCAGTGCTAGCGAAACCTTACTGCCACTTCTTTTGGTTGCAGTACTTCAGTATATCATGCTCTTGATTTTTAGGAGGTGTTTCTATGTTGTGGGTTTTGGTATGAAAAGCTGAAATCAGGCAGCTCAGAGGAGAAGAAAAATGCATTTTTCATAATATGGTTTTCCTTTTTCTTTGGGGAAAAATGGAAAGTGTTTTTCTGCTTTCTGTATATGATACATATTTTTCTCTAAGTGATCAGAAAGTGTGCATCCACTTGCTATCAATTAGACATATTTTTGTAATCAGCTTTGTCATGATACTGAATTGGCTGTGCATGTACCAGAAGAAGCGAGTCAAATTTGAAGAAACGGGGTCCTGTTCTGCCCTGTTGTAGTTAGATCAAAAGACGCATTGAGATGAATAGTAAAGTCCAAATCAAGAAGAGATACTATTCCTTCCAGTACCTGAAGGGAGCCTATAAGAAAGATGGAGAGAGACTTTTTACAAGGGTCTGTAATGACAGCATAACAGGGAATGGCTTCAGATTGAAAGAGAGTAAATTTAGATTAGATATTTTGAAGAAATACTTCCTCATGAGGGTGGTGAAGGCCCTGGCAAAGGTTTCCCAGAGCAGCTGTGGCTGCCACATCCCTGGAAGTGTTCAAGGCCAGGTTGGATGGGGCTTGTAGCAGCCCTGCCTGTGGCAGTGGGGGAGAACAAGATGAGCTTCAAGGTCTCTTCCAGCCCGAACCATTCTATGTTTCTATAGTTATAATTCAGACAATATCCCTCAGACTCTGCAAAATTCTGGAATAAGGCAGATGTTCAGTTCAACTAACAGAGAAATTGCGTCTGAATTAAAGATATCTGCAGAATCAAAGGCTGATTCATTTTCGATGTGTTGGGCGGTTCTCCTTGCAGAAAATGGGCCAGGTCTTGGGACTTTGCTTGGAGAGAAGCTTTATGATACTTGGGTCAGACACTTAAATTGTGTGCTTTTTCCCTTGGTTTCCTGAGGTGGCATTTCCAATGCACTATTCCGATGATCACAATGGGCATCTTATACCCATTTCCTTATTCTTCTTATACCAGTTTCCTTCTTCTGTGCCCACACAGAGTCTGTTTGACTTCAGAGCTTGTGTTTGGGATGTTTGTTGTTCCCAGCTAAGAACAAGCAGCCTGTACTGGAGGGTGGTGCAGCTCATGTTTGTGTATGAGGCAGTTATCTAGCAACAGTATTTGTGTGTTGAATGCTTCATCACACCCATTCTACTGTCCTTTTGCTGCTAAATTCGCTAATCACATATGCAAGTGCCACTTTCAGGCATAGTCTTTAAAATTGCATTAAGAATCCAGCTTACCACCTTGCACAAAAATTCTTATCTGGAAGTACTTTCCTTAATAATTCAAAGCAAAAGATTGATTTTTTAATTTTTTTTTTCTTTTATAAGGTGAAGTCTTAGAATAATGTTAATTATAGAGCATACATACACACACATGCAGACCATGGAATTATAGTGTGTAAATAGAAACAAAATATAAAAGATTAAAAAATAAGGATATATACATATGAAAGGAGAGCAGGCAGCCAGCTCTGGAGCAGAGTTGCTACATCTTCATAATATCAAGCTGTAGAAAGGAACCTAGGAACCTGAGAAGCTTGAAACTAATGTTCTGTTGAATTCTGAGGCACTTATCTACCTTTTAGCCCTTTTGGATTCTGTGCCAGGAGTCAGCATTCAGTGAGCACCTGATAAGAATCTGTGAGCAGGTTATCAGTTCCTTGGACAGTGCTGCGTCCCACAGCTCTTCTGCTTCAACAACCAGATGCACCTTCAGCGAGGGTGTAATCCTTCCTTGGCTTCACTGGCTTGTGCTGACAGGTTTTACTGTGTGTGAGGCTGTCCTCATTTTATTCTGGTCTCCCTTCCAGGATGGCTCGCTCTCTCTATCAGTGGCTGTGGCAGCATGAGTTCTGGCTGCCCCCAGGAATCACCTGGGAGGACATGCAAGAGTCTGAAGACATTCATTACCCTCAGCCTCGTGATCTTCTGCTCAGTATCCCTTTTGCTTTAATCTTGGTTGTCATCCGATGTGCCTTTGAAAGGTAAGTTGTTTAGTACTGTTTGGGGTTTCTTAGGAAAAATGGTAGCAGTTTAGGAGCAGGAGCTGGCTTTATTTTCTGTGCCAGTGCATGACTGAAGAGATCACAAAGTCTGCTGAGGTACTTTCTTTTCAGCCCTGTGTACTGGCTAAAAAACTATGTTGAATGCAGAGTACAAACCCTACCCTTAAGGTTTAATTGCAAGCAATGTGACTTCCTACACTTAAAACAGGTCGCCCTAGATGAGGTTTATGTGTGTGTTTTTGAAGGCAGACGTGCTGATCTCTGTGTGTTGCACAGTACCTGCTGTTACCGGGTTGAGTGCAGCAGAAATCATGTTTAGACTATATCATGCAGTTAAGTCTCCTTTATCTTGAGTAATCAGGATCTGGGGTATCACACCTGACAGATAAGCCAGAATAAGATGTATCAGATTGGGCTGAGCCCTCTGCCCTCAGCATCAGCCCTGCACAGCCACACAGATGGGTGTGTGGCACTGACCACTGCTCTGGACTTGGCAGTGCCAGTGCCCTCCACTGCCATGGAAAGACATTTGTTGCTGCTCCTTCTGGCTTGACCCTTCAGTGCTGGGCTGCCAGGATTTCTCATCCTCCTCTCCTTCTGCTACAAGACGTGCTTTTGGGGCTTCTTTTTGCAAAATCTGTGATATCTTCCAGGTTCAGAACAAAAAGTTACTCTGACTTGAGGATCTTTCTGGCCAGAGCCATTTGAGTGTTTTACATGTTACACTTCAGGTCACAAAATTGGGGGTTTATGACATAGGTATAGCAAGAAATCCTGCAGGGATCATTGTGTTTCACAAAGGTCCTGAGCTGGTGCCATTGCTTTTTGCAGTTTGGTCAGTAGTTAATGTGGTCTGTGACACAGAGGGATTTGCTGGTGGATAACTATTTACTATAGTATTAACCATTGTCAAAACTGCAAAGCAACTCCAATTTTGTGATTTTGAATACACTTTAAAGTGGTTTTCAACTTGTTCAATAACCAGTACCGTTAACTTCTCTCTGAGGAGGTAATCTCTTGAAATAGTTTAGTCCAAATCTACAATGGTTTTAAGTTTGGAAAGAGAGGGGAAAATGACAATTTAAAAAATAATTTTATCTTTTTTTTGGGTTTTTTTGAAAAGTGGCTGCACAAAAAAATAGAAGTGGGCCTTTCTGTAGGCTAGAAAGGTGTTTATTCTGCAGAATCACTGTGACACAAGGGCAGCTTGGAAAAGCTTATAGAAGTTGAAATGAGTCAGAGCTCTCCTGTGAGAATGTTTTTACACAAAAGTACTGGCTGTAATTTGAAGTGGTTTTTAAAAACCAAATGTGTGAATAATTCTTTAAATGATCAATTTAGAATGGTACAAAATTGGAATCCAGATCCCTTCTTTGTAAACAGTATGTTTAGTGTGCATTCCATAAATTCCATGGATTTTATCCTGCACTTTCCTGGGGACATAGGCATTTTGGTTACCTCTACTGATGTGGGAACCAAGGTGCTCTAGATAACCACTGAAAGAAGAGTTACTCACGTTTCTTCCTTGCTGATGTGTAAGACATGGCTGGATCCCGCACCCCAGCAGGCACTGTCGGTCAGTGACATGGATGTGTCTGTACAGTGGAGACGGAAACTGGGCCCCTGTCCTGCATTGACTGGCGCTTGGCCAGTCCGTGGCTCCCCGCGACAAGACAGGGCCAGGAAGAAGGTGGAGCCAAACTCTTCCGCATGGTGGCTCATGACAGGACACAAGGCAGTGGGCACGAATGGAAACATGTAATGCTCCATCTGAATATATGAATATATATGAATATATAGTATTATATATATATGAATATATAGTATTTCACTGTGGTCGAACATTGGAGCAGGTTCCCCAGAGAGGGAATGGAATCTCCATCTGTGGAGATACACGACACTCAGAAGGACACTGGGCTGGGTGGTCTCCAGAGGCCCCTTTTAGCATCCATTCTGTGCCTCTGTGACTCTGCCCCTTTATTTGCCTTCCTCCTGCCACACCACTCCCAGTCAATGTAAATATCTTTCCCATCTGCTTTTAGGTGCCGATGGCCAGTTATAAAGGTTCTTTTTCTTTCTCATCCAAGTGCTGCCTCAGCTGGGAGTGTTTCCACAGGCCTGGTCCTACTCATTAAGTTTAAAGCTGTTTTGATTCACAAACTTCATTAAATAAAAGCTTCATGTCACACCCTTAGAAAAAGATAATATCACAAGCCCAGGAAACCTATAATCATAGCACTATTTTACCTATGCAAATTGCAAGCCAGTGTTCTGAGCTGTATTCTTGTTTGTCCTAACTTTGAAGGCATTTATTTCAGCATGACTTATTCTCAATCGCTACTCTTTCGTGTCCAGTTCATCTTGGAGCAGAAAGTTTCTCCTGGGACGGCAAGGTGTGAATCCAGCCCTCGGTTGTTCTATTACCTTACTTGTATGGTGGCAATAGCTCTGTTTAAAATAATTTACACCGACTTTAAGAACTGCAGAAAGAAATGATGCGTGTGTTATTTCTCATTCTCTCTGCAGATAGCCAGGACTGTGTTATAGGTAAATGATACTAGATTGTAATATAGTAATAAAAATTTATTAAAGATTTATATAAAAGGCAAATAAGCAAAACAGCGCGCTGGGCGGCCGAGGAGACCCCTGCTCCACTCACGGCACGCAAGCGCAATCAGCAAAAACAGTAACTTTTATTNTGTCTTGTTATACTTCTGCTCTGGGGTCCAAGATGAGTGGATGTAAGCAGTAGAGAAGTTTGTGTTTGGTGGCTGTAGCTTGGCCTCTGGCAATTTATTCTACCCTCAGCTACCCTTAGCTGTTGCTTGCAGCTGTGCATTGGGTGCCAAGTGTTTCTCTCTCTAGGTAGCTCCTAGTGGGGCCTGCTTTGGGATTTTGGAAATGTTGTGATGTGTTCATGTCACTTAACTGTCGGAACTCCAGGAAAATACTAAAGAGCCAGGAGAAGTCCTGAGGATTTGCTGTGATCCCTCATCAAGCAACTGCATCAGTCACTGTGCTGGGGCCAATGGTTTCATCCTCTTTGGGCATTAAACCTGGGGAAGAACTTGCTTCCTCGAGCATGGATCTTCCTCTCCTTGGCACTGGCTGCCTGAACTGGGGAAAACTGAGGCAATGACGTCCTTCTAAGAGCCAGCTCTGCTGTGAATTAGGTGGTGGTTGTGGGAAGAGGATCTGCGGTGGCTGGGTGCGGCCTGGGAGAGCTGAGGAGGTTGTGGGTGCAGCCCTGGGGGAGAAGAAACAGCTCACAGGTCGTGAAGCAACTCCTCTGTGAGCCAGTTTGTGCTGAGGAAGGTGGGAAAAGGTGGCTTCGGTGCTGGAGAGCAGAAAGCTCCTTACTGCTGCAGTGCTGGGCTATGCCACCGTACTGAGGCAGGTGCTGCGGGAAGCAGGTAATGATGTCCCGAGAAAAGAGAGGGCCTAGAACTTGGGAATCTGCCCTGTTCCTTTGATGTTTCCAGATTGTGCTTGTGAACAGGAGATATGTCCTGCACCATAACATGGACCTTGATTTTTAAGCACCTGTGTACCTTAGCAGAACTTTTCCCAAGACATACACCTGCAATGGGGGATGTCAGCTTCTCTTCTAGTTCTGTAATGTTTAAGACCCTTTTCCATGAAAATCAAATTCTTGGAGTGCTACGATTCTGAAGGAATATTGCAAAGCATTTTTTTTTTGTCCATATGGTTAGGAAAATGTAGAAACTGAAGTGCTTTGAGGGATAGTAAAGCAGTTGAAAAACAGAATATACATACAGTTTTACATTTGTCTGATTTTGGGTTTGACCAGGGACTTTTGGATGCTGGGCAACTGAAAGCCAATGTCAGTGAATTTGAATCCACATGGTTCCCAAATTTCACTAGAAGGGGATTTTAGTTAGAAATATTAGGTCTCTTCTTAGGAAGTTGGTGACAGGATGTGGGCTATGTGTTATACATTTAAAGAAAGGGACACTGTTGATCTGCCAGGAACAGATACTTGAACTCCAAACCAGAAGAAAGAAAGGACACCATTTTTTAGTATTTTATTTAGAAATGTATCTTTCTGAAATGCATTTTGCACAGAGACTTTTGTTGTTGATCAGTAATCAGGAAGGATCTGAAAACAGCTTCCTGTTAGGTCTGGGGGACACAGTGTAGCATTTAATTGAAAACTGACCTGTCTCAGTTTGGACAGTAGCACTGTAGTGACTCAGATCTTGTATCCAACAGAACAGTCAGTTTAACTGAGCTGAAGCATTCTCATGTAAGCAAGAGAAGGCAGAGACTACTCCAGGAGCACATGGATAGTGCCCTGCCAAAGGAAAACAAGAGGCTAAAAGAGATTGTGCAGTTCAAAGAATGGAAGTTCTGTTTGCTGCCAGTCACTGGTTCTGCATTTCTTAATACCAGAAGATATTTGCAGAGTGGCACCCTGATAAGTTAAAGACAAACCCCCTCCAAAAAACCAACCACCAAAATCCTCCAAAGTTACATTATTTCTTGTATCTCATGCTAACTCTGGAAGTCTCTGCAGAAAGCGTGTAGCCCAATTTTGCAAGCAGTTTGTGCCCCTTCATGATAAATCCATCTGGTTTCAACTTCAGCAGATTTTGCACAAGACAGTTTGATCTGTGATTACTGAATAAAATGACTTGAGAACTTTGCCATATAAATCAAGGAGTGAGACATGGTCACTGATGGAGGAGTAGGCTGGCGATGATGTATCAGTGATGTTGAAAGCAGTACAAGCATCATCCTCTTAGGGCTGTGCTTGGAACAAGACTTAACTGAAAACTGAGTCAGAGCATATGGCCAACATGTGCAAACATCCCTTAGGAAGAATTCCAGGCCTTGGTTTCCCAATGATGTTCATAAAAGTAGGATTGGTCCCATAATTCATGGTTAAACTCAAAACCTCAACAACAAAGTAATTCTAACTTTGGTTACACCCTGTTTTTATCAACTGCAACTGGCTTGTTTCTGTAAGGGAGATTTTATGCCACAACCATAAGAAACCAGCAGAAAATTGGGAGAAGTCAGGGATTAAACAAAACAAAGAAACTGGTCAGGATACTTTAAATAGTTTTTCAGTAAAATAAACTTGTTGGCAAGCTGCCTTGACACTTGACAGAAAGGTTCTCTATGCTTTAATGTGTCTGGAAGTTTTCAGACCTTTCTGTTCTCAGTGTGGCCTGATAAGAAGCTGCAATAAGGTGATTTTCAAGAACAGAATTTGATTACATCTTCCTCTTCAGGGGTGCCTGTATAGAATGCCTGCCCTCTGAAGCAGAAAGATCAGACCCACTTCAAGGAACTGCTTAATATATAAGAGCCAAGACCTAGTGCAGAGCTTTAAGGTAGATATTTTCCCAATTTCAGCATAGTTCCAGAAATACTGTGCCTTTGTTCTTAGCACAGGATCTGCTGGTCCAATATCACTGTTATTAAATGAGTCACTTGATACTAAACAAATCATAAGATGCAATTAAAACATTTATTGAGAGCAGTCAGAGCTAAAACCCCAGAATTCCCAGCAATGGCAATATTCCTTGCCATCCAGCAGCAGTGTCAGGATACTGCTAAATTTCACTGAAACTAGTCAATGCTTGCACATAGTTTTTGTGATAACTATCTGTGTGTCTTATTGTCAGCAAGCACACTTAGCCCTGGTCCTACTCTCATAGTAGCAACATACTGTTTTCATTGGTCTTTGAATGCTTCCGTAGCCAGTGATGCCAAAGTAATTTCTCAGAGATGATGACAAAGAACAACTGATACACAGATAGATGGTTGGCTCTGCAAAAGAAAGCTGGAAATGAGCTATTACACAAGTGAGCAAAATGTGTAACCATCTATCAAAAATTACAGCATTCCTTAGGTAGAGGGCCTACTTATAAAATTTCTTTTAATACCTTTTAATTAGTCTATGAAATGAGTTCTTGAAAAGAAAACTTCCAAAAGACTCTTCTGAAGGATGCTGGACCTGGAGTAGTCCCTAAGCACATGGGTATGTGGAGTATAAGCTCTATGGCTGGCAGAGACCACACCAGATAACCACAGCCATAAATATATCCCATACTATTTGTAAGTAAAACACCTTTAAACACCTACATGGTGAAGTAGCTTCTGCAGCTTTCTTATGCAAAGTAAAAAAGAATAAAAAATGAAATCTTGTTCCATATCCAAGTCATTAGAGATAACTGAGCAGAGGACTTGCCTGGACAGCAGGAGTGACCAGACAGAGCAGGTGTGGGCTCAGCACTCGTAGCCTCTGCATGGAGCTCATCAGCTCCAACCAGTTTGCAGTCAGTAACCCAGTAACCCTTCAGGGAAGCTGTTACACCTTGAGCAAAAAACCTGAATTCCAAAATACAGAGATAAGGCTTTCCAGAGATTTTGCATGTTTGATGTTTAGCAACAGAGCTGAGAAGTGCTTCTGACCAGCCTGTCTGCTCCTCCTTCTGAGGAGACCAACTGCATGCCAGTGGCAGTGTGTAAAAGGGAGCGATTAAAAAGAACAGCTAATTCTCTAGAAACTTGAGTAAAATGCAGTTAATTTGGGTTCTTTTTTTTAAAATGTTGTTTGCCAAGTTTTGTGTTCATGCAGTATCCATGCAGGACCTCACTTCACACCTTAGATGACTGTTTCCTCAGCTGTTTCCTGCTGCTGAGACAGAGAAGGGTGTTGGTAGTGCAGGAGTTGAATTGTTGAGCATAGCAATCCTGTGAGCAGCTTTTTTTACTGCTGGGCAACTATATTCTATTTATGCAGATTTTTTCTTTGCATTGTTTCACTGTGGAAGACTGAACATGCACAGCTAGTGCAAGCATCCATTTCATGTGAATAGCTCTCTAGTTGCCATGTCCTTATTTTATACCTGTGTTTGACTTACATTAGGAAATGTGGAGGTAAGTGGCCTCCTGCTGCAGTTGGACATTTCTTCTGCATTAATACTACACCTCTGATAGAACCTCCCTCTTTATCCTGAGCCAAGCCCTTAGTTCAAGTGGATGCCATGTATGTTCCATGTTCTAGACCAGGCAGGGGACAACGTTTAGGCCTTATCATCAGAGTGGTGCTCTACATGATACTCGTGTTTAGATCCACAGGTGGGAGACAGCCGTTAGGTGCTGCCTCATGTTTTAGCAGTGATGCAACCTTAGCAATCACTGCTTTATTTTTGGCTGAACCTTTATCTTTTCGTTTGCAGAGCCATTGCCCTACCCCTCAGTACCAAACTGGGTGTGAGAGACAAGCAGAGACCAAAAGCTCAGCCAAATCTCGTGCTGGAAACATTCTACAGTATGTGCTGCAAGAACCCTGAAGAAGTGAGTCCCTTCTTCCTTTGCTTTCCTGTAGATTTAGTGTCTTTAGTCAATTAAAATTCCATTTGGAATCCTGAAATTTGGTAATACCATTCGTATTGGGAAGCCCAGCAAAGCTGCAGGAAGCATTGTAGCACTGGTTACCTGAGAGCAGCCAGCCACAGGGGTCCTTCTGCAATGCCATCAGCTCTCAGTTCTGCTCCTTAATACGTGGGAGGAAACTGGTCTCCCAAAGGAATTAATGACAACTCTGGTTCCCTCTCATGTTTACCTTGTATACAGCACAAACTGTAACACAGGAGGCTCCACCTGAATATCAGTGACACTTTCCTGCTGTGAGGCTAACCGGGTATGTCTTAGTTCAAAGGGAGGACTAAGATATCAATGTTGACTAGGAAAAAAAATAATCCCTCTCTCTTTATATTTAGGAAAAAAAACACAAAACTTTAATTAGGAAATATATATATATATATATGGAAAAGGATAACAGTTCTCAATCACAATACATTTATATGTATCCCCAGAAAAAAAAAACAAACCCCAAAAGTTTATAATAAAAATCTTCCCCCTTCCCAAACGACAAGAAAAAAAAATTAAAGGGTCTTTTAGCAATTCCCAAAAGGACTGCAACTGTATCTAAGGACAGCAGGAGGCGATGTCGCGCCTCAACCGCTGGCCTCGCTCCCAGGGGATGCAGTGATAGTTACGGACAGCAGGAGGCGATGTCGCGCCCGGCTCGCTGGCCTCGGTTTCTCCCTTGTAGCTCACCAGTGATGGAGATGGCTGTAACAGCAGCAGGAGGTCTGTCTTGGAAAATGGAGGAACAGGAGCCAGTCTCTCTCTCTCCTCTCCCAGGCAGCTCCTGCGATGTCCGCAGATGACCAAAAAGCGGTCTAGTCAGGGATGAGAAGGCAGAAGAATCCCAGCTATCCAGTGAATTCTGGACACCGGTGTGTTCTCTGCCTCCCTCCCTGCGCCGGTAGCTGCAGTACCTGCCCTCGCTGACCTGCGCAGAAAGAAAAGAGCTGCCGCCTCCCCCTCCCCTCCCGACCTGGGGAGAGAGCAGAACAAAACCAAAACTAGGCATCACATGAATATGCAGTTTTCCTTTGTTATCCAGTCTCTGCAGACAAAAGCGTTATCTCCAAACCTCCAGGAAGGAATTCCAACGAGTATCAAAGCTATAACAGGGTATCAGAACAGGTTGCCCCGAAGAGGTTGTGCAGTTCCTATCCTTGGGAAAACTCAAAGCTGTCTGGACATGGTCCTGGGCACCTGGCTCTGTTTGAGCTGGGGCCATTGGCCTAGGTGCCCTCTGTGATCCCTTCCAACCTCAGTCATTGTGTGATGGCTTCTTTTCATATATTAGCAAATCCTATAAAAAATTAGTCATATCAGCTGCCTTGAGACTCCCACATTGCTAGTCCATGCAGCTCAGCAGGTGTGTGTTTCTTGATCTCCTAGTCTGGACTAGGTCCTTCTGTTGCTGTGCCATCCATGAGTTTGAGATTGGCCTTTTCAGGATGCTAACATCTTGGTCACCATCAGAGAGATTGTGAGGAGCATCAAAAACTGGTAAACACAACTGTTGGGTAGTTTTGCCCTGAGGTCTAAAAAGAGTGATCTTGAAGAAATTGGCAAGATAATCCAGAATTATAATGCCTGCCACTGAGGGGAAAAAACCCTGGCAGGATTGTGAATTTTCAGGCAATATTAGGGTTTAAGCTTGTCAATGAAGTCCCTAGGTGGTTACCCTTGTGATAGGAAAAGGCCTGGCTTTGCCAACAGGTTTTCCCCACAGCTCTCCCTGCACCCACATTGCACTGAGGCTGTACTTTTATCCCAGTGAATCTGTAACACTGCAACATATCCTTACCATGAGACTGACAGCAGTGAGAGGTGGAGCAAGACTGGTGCTGCTGCCTGTCTCTCTCCACTCACAGGTACACCTCAGCCAGTCTGCTGGTTTCCTCCCTCTCCCACAACCTCTCAAATACCTACTTAGAGGCAGATTTTACTTAGGAAATTTTTCAGTTCTTAGCAGCCTTTCCTTGGGAGATATTCCACATGATGAAGTAGTTGGAGAACGTAAACTAGCATCTCCATTTGTCTCCACTACCCAAACAGAGGTCACTAAGTAGGATCCAAAAGCAGCACATCTGAAAACTGGTAATGAACATATTTTTGTACTATAGGCTTATTCTATGTAAGTCACTCTCACATGATAACATTATGGTAAATGCATTCCATGAAAAACTATTGCTTTACTTAAAAAATAAGGCTATCCGTGATGACACTTCCAAGTAGGAATATAAAACATGAGAAACTTTTTTCATGTCACATGCCAAACTCTTAAGAGCCTTAGTACAAGAAGGAAGGTAATTGCAGGATTTCTGTGGGTAATTTATTGAAAAATTATCCCTAACAGGTTTACCACAACAGGAAAACATCTGTTAGGAAAATGGCATTGCTTCTGCTCATGATGTCCATCAGGTTATTGGCTGATACTGAGTCAAAATGCTGTGAGGCATGACAAGTTTTGATGCAGAACTTTAAAGTATTATTTAGTGTAACTTTGTTTGAGTGACAGATTTATGGGATTTGGTCCTTGAAGACAAGGTTAGGAAGTGATTTGACAACAAATTCATGTGAGGAGATGAGACCAGTTTGAAAGTTGAAACTAGGGAAATTCACATAAAAAATGAGAAGTTTCAACATTTAGGATTAATAACCAATTGCTTAGAGGGAAATAGAAAGGTTTTCCACTGTCTGAGGTCTTTACACGAGGAACAGACAGCTTTTAGAAAGACACCTTAGCCCAAACAGATTTGGGCTTGCTGGGAGCCTTCAGCTGGGCTGTGGGGGGTCAGATGAGATATTGCCCCATCTGACCTTTGAACCTGGATCTGAACCCTGCTGCTTCACCTGTTTCCAGGGTGAGCTGATCAGTTTGTCCAAGCAATGCGACCTGCCAGTGAGGAGCGTGGAGAGGTGGTTCCGGCGCCGGAGGAACATGGACCGGCCCAGCCTGTCAAAGAAGTTCTGCGAGGCCTGGTGAGCAGGAGCACAAGCCATGAGCAGCAGGTTTTCACGAGAGCTGAGCTCTGACAGCTCGGCTCACTGCCTCCCATCCAGCCCTCCATTGCTTTGCAGGGAGATCCCAGCCCACTGCCTGCTGTCCATCTCTACGCAGGGAGCATCCTGGGTCTTCCCTGACCCACTTCGCTCTTCTGCAACTCTCTGCCGTTTCTCTGTTAGTGAAACATATCTTGCTTTTCCTCATTATTTTCGGTCCCAAGTCTGCTTTTACTGCTGTCTCACTTTGTTCCTTACCAGGCTCCTGTTTCTGACTTTGTCAGACTGGCAGTTTGCTCTAAAGCACAATTGTACCTGAAAAACTCTATTGTGTTTGCATCTTACTGCTTTGCTGCTGTTTCAGTACCTACAAAAAAGTCAGCTTTTCTATTGCCTTTCCCATGTCTTCCCTTTGCCTTTCTGCAAGCTGATTCCTTCTGCATCTTTTCTGCAACTATTTTGCACACTGGCAGTGGTCTGGATTGGATTCTGCTGTCACTTGACTTCAGCATCCTGAAAGTCACAAACCAGCACCCTTCCACAGGGCAATAAAAGGGGCCTGTGTGAAAGCTTGTGTTTAGCAAAGAGCAAAAGTTGCCTTGGAAATCCCCCTTGTTACGTGGAGGCACAAAATAAAATCTCCCATCAGCCAGATCTGTGAATGTCAGTCCTGGCTCATCTTTCCACGGAAAAGGAGGGTTGTCCTCAGTTTGGTTGGAATGCCTTAAATACAAGTGGCTGCTCTGTTATTTGTATAAGGAAGTAGGTCCTGCCAGGAAAGCCACAGAAATTAAATAAGTCATTAAATACCTGGATTGCTATTCATTTGTCTAAAAGTGTGTATCCATAGGGTAGACATCAACTTTGAGCTCATACTCCATTTAGCACTCCACCTCTAATTCAAAACCCCTACCTAAGAAAACCTAATTGAAAAGAGAAAAAAGATGTGTACTAGTTATTTATAATATTCCAGACAGTTACAGTCAGAAATATTTAGAGAAATTGTGGATAAGGAGTAGTAAAACAAGTATGCTTATTCTGCCTCCATCCAGATAAAATCGTAGCTCTCCCTGCATTGCATGACTTGTAGTAAATAGTAAGCAGTAAATAGTAAACAGTAAATCCTTTTCTGCCTCAGCTCATTAAGCCTGGTGTCCTTCAATCTGCCCTCTGTCACCATATGCAGTATGTAGATAGAATGAGTCTCTGATGTGACAGAGCAGCTTTGTAGAGATTGTATTTTTCTTGGAGCTCCTTGGGGTTTAATTGACAGGTGGAGTCTCTCTCTCTCAAAATGCTGTTACATCTGAATTGTTATGGAGAATTTTGGAAATTAAAGGACTGGTTTAGACATTTTAATTCCTTTGAATATTTACTTTGTTTAGTTTATTGATAACTTGTTTATTCTCTTGGGGTGAAATGCTTCTCATTCCTTACTACATGTGTACATTCAGAGTGACCTGCCTCAGTCCACTGAATTGGGCAAACAGTTCATATGTCCTTTTGTGTGGGTTTAATGTTGGTAAATCTTTACAGCTCCTCACTGAGGCCAAACGTGACAGTAGTTCGTTACTTTACATGATAATGATATGGCATGCATGATCTCCAAAGGCCTAAGAGAAAGACTGGCATTGTTTGACTTTTACAAATGCATCTGCTAGTGCTGGGAACCTTTGGGATTATTCTCTGAGTGATTTTAGTCAGCGAGATTCTTGTGTCTTCTGAGATCTCTAAAGTAGGGGAATTGCTCTTTGTGAAGTGTGTGGAATGTGCTGATAATATGCAAAGAGCTGCTCCTGTTCTAGGCAAACCCTGAACATATTCAGGTGTGTCTTTGGCTGAATAGTGTTGTTCTTTGAATGAGTGTGAGGATACAGACTTGCAGCTAGAGGGTTAATGAATGGGATTCTAATACACTTTGTTTTGTTTGTTTGTAGCTGGAGGTTTACATTTTACATCATTTCTTTCTTCACTGGACTTGCTGTCCTCTACGATGTGAGTACACAAGCAACCACCTGTTGTTCTACCTAGCCAGTGTTTGCAAGAACAGCAGAACTTGTCAAACATGTCTTTTCAGACCTTCTTCTAGAGGTTTTTCACCCAGGTCAGTGTCTGTCGCCTGCATAGCACACTTAGGAGACCACAGACATACTGGACCATGTTTATTTTAGGAAATCCAGCTCAGAACCAAGATGTTTCCTCTTCTTATGGCAAAGGAGAAGACAATTGGGATTGTGTAAAAGTACATTTCTGCAGGGTAGGAGATGGAACACTTACCTGCGATGGAAGCTGCAGAGCCTATTTCTGTGTTGTATCCAATATCTGTTTAAGGTAAAAAACTCAGGCTTCCTTTGGACCATGGACTACAATTTAGTAATTTTATTTGTTAGTTTTCTTTTCTAGCTTAGGGAACACAGTATGCCATAGTTGTTTCATAGGGGTTTTTTTGTCCTTTTTGGTTCTATGTCACACATCTCTCCTGGTTCTGGACATGTATTTGCTGTAAATTCTACCCCCAAACCCTCTGCCAAGTCAGCAGGGATTGTGTCTACTTCTAATTACCACTGCACCTAAAATCACTGCCTCCTGCTTTCCCTCTGTAATGCCCGTGCACCAGCAGTGCTCAGTGAGAAGAAATGCTGCCCTCTTGCCTCAGCTCTGATACCTGGAGCCCTGTAGAACTAAGAGAAAATTAGCCTCACAGGTGTGAGGGTAGAGTATGTGTGGCATAGGGTTTGTTCCACCACTGTGTGCTCTGATCCAGCCTGGGCAGAGTACAGGGGCAGAGTGTGAACCATGCAGGTAGAGGTAGAGTTTTTAGGGATTTTAGTTGCCATGTTTTCCTGAAAGTTTCTAAACTGCCTAGTTCTAAATTAACAATTTTCTATTGAACAGAGTAGGATCTTCTCAGAGGTTCGTTACTTAACTACAGCATGACCCTCACAGTTAAAGGAAAAAACACATGCCTGACACACAAATTATCAGCCTTCTTACCACATTTTAATGCTGTTGTCTAAACCACAGAGATTCTTAATGAAATAATTGTAAGAATATTTTAAAATACCCAAAACATCGCTGCCACCTCAAACTTGTAGAAGACTGCAACAAGCTGGTAGAAGTCTTCCCTGAGCTAATTTATTTGGAACTGGGCTAAACAGCACGTGAGATTTCAGCACAATGGCCACAATCTGAAAACATTACAAGCAGCTGTAAGTCCTTGTAGTGGAAATCTCTTGGCAACTGAATTCCAGACAGTGTGACCTGCTCTTTCCGTAATAAAATACAACAAAGTCTGCAGTGGTAACAAATTAAAGGTTTTAGACAATTGATATGAAAAGAATTTCTCTGATATTCTCACATTGTTGCATTTTTGTTGCAGAAGCCTTGGTTTTGGGACCACAGAGAGTGCTGGACAGGATATCCACAACAGGTGAGTCACACAAAAGAGAATATTGCTGTTATAAATCTTGTATTGTTTCAGTATCTTTTGAAAGTCATATTATATTAGTGACAGAAAGAGAACACTGAATTAAATTTAAACTTACGAGCCCTAAGAATTCAAAGCCAGACCCTCATCTGAGGAGAACATCGTTGTACCTGATGTCATCTAAACACAAGAAAGAATGAGTCAGCAGAGCAGGAGGAGGCTGCCGAAATAAAGAGAGAGTTCTGATCAGTTGAGCCAAGAAACTGTAAATTGGGAATGCTTCCATGTTGTTTAGTTTGCAGAAGAGACTGAGGCTTGAGAACACATTATCTGAAGAGAGAAGTAAAGACTTCAGTAGAGGTCTGCAGAGTAGAGGATGTGCTCTGAACATGGTGTGCTTCAACTGTGCTGAGGAGTCATGTCCACAGTGCTCCCTGGGAAGTTTGTTTCCCAGTGGAATTGGCAGAATGGCCAGGAGCAATACAGCATCATTCCCACTGAAGTCAGAGGATGCTCTCTTAGAGTTTTACAATGTATATTTTGATTTTTTTTTTTTGACAACAGCGCTGCAAGAAGCTGTCCGGTGAGTTGAGAAGTGTTACATCTCTTACCAGCCCAGAACAGAACACCTTCAATGCAAAGTGCCAGCTAGACAGAAAATCTGCTCCTTGTTCAACACAAGGACCAAAGATAGCAACCAAAAGTCAAGTCTTTTTCTGCCCAGCTGCCTCCCTTGCTATTCCTACTCCTGTAAATGTCAGAAACTGAAACAGGAGCTATTGCCTCCTTTGCCTTTGCCCTTGCCCTTCGGTTTTTATGTGCTCTGAATGCTGTAGAGAAGATGACAATTGCTTTTCCTATAGCAGGAGCCTTCCTATACCCCATCACTGTGCATGCCAGAGCAGACACAGTAAAGAGAACTAAATTTCAATAAAGTGAAAAATCTGATTCCAACATTGGCAAAGGTTCCTCTATCCTGTGAGAGCAGCTGCTAAGTGTTTCTAGTAGGATACTGTCTCCTGTATTAGTATGCAAGGAGCTCCCATGCATGGGCTTTTACAGTACTGGAATGTCCTGGATGGGAAATAAAAGCTTTCATTAACTGAAGAGGAGGTTGTCACTACCAAGGCAAAGTGAAGACTGCTTTTACGTTCCAGGGTTTTTTGTCTGACAGTCAAAGTTAGAGCAAGATCCCATGACTGTATGTGGAGGTTACAAACCCATAAAGGGAAAATTAGTGCCCAATCATAATGGTGTGAGCCACAGGAAACATAACGGGACAAGTGAGTGAAGAGTGAGGCAATGTCTTTCAAGCTGACTCTCTGAACAATCCACTGTTGCTCAAAGCCAGAAATTTTAGGGACAAATCTGTAGTTCTGAGTAAACATCAAGCCATGCAAACCAATGGTGCTTGAATAAGAATGTAAGACTGAAAGGATCACTTGTGACCCTATGTTTCCTGCTCTGTACACGTCTTGCCAAAAACAGTCTGAGCCTTCATAATAGCATCCTGTGTTGAGCTGGCCCTGGCTGGCCACAGTGTGCCCACCAAGCCAGTCTGTCTCCCCTCTCCTCAACTGCAAAGTGGGGAGAAAATATAGCAGAAGGCTCTTGGGTCAAGATAAGGAGAGGGAGAGAGCACTCTCTGGTTACTGTCACAGGAAAAACAGGCTTGACTTGGGGAAAAACTTATTTAATTTCTTACTAATCAAATAAGAGTAGGATAATAAGAAATAAACCCAAATTTTAAAAACACCTTCCCCTCATCTCTCCTTTTTTCCTGTGCTTAAACTTCACATTCTCTACCTCCTCCCCTGCAACAGTGCAGGCAGAGGGGGAATGGGGTTGTGGTCACTTCATTACATCTTGTCTCTGCTGCTCCTTCCTCCTCACACTCCTCCCCTGTTCCAACACGGGGTTTCTCGTATGGGAGACAGCCCTCCATGACCCTTTCCACCGTGGGTCCTTTTCACAAGGTGCAGTCCTTCAGGAATGGACTGCTCCAATGTGAGTCCCCCACGGGTCCACAGGTGCTGCCAGGAGCCTGCCCCAGCACAGGCTCTCCACAAGGTCAGAGCATCCCTAGGGCACATCCCCCTGCTCCAGTGGAGGGTCCTCCAGGGGCTGCAGATAGATCTCTGCTCCCCTCTGGGTCTCCATGGGCTGCAGAGGCACAGCCTGTGTCACCACAGGCTGCCAGGGAATCTCAGCTCCTGCACCTGGAACTCCTCCTCCTCCTCCTTCTGCACTGACCTGAGGGTCTGCAGGGTTGTTTCTCTCACATATTCCCACTCCTCTCTCCACACAGCTCTTGTCCAGCAGTTTTTTGCCTTCTTAAATACGTTACCCATGAGGTGCTGCTTCCATCGCTGATGGGCTCAGCCTCGGCCAGCAGCGAATCCATCTTGGGTCTGTCTGGAGCTGACTCTGTTGGACATGGGGCAGCTTCTGTCATCTTCTCACAGAAGCCATGCCTGCCCCCCATCCCCCTACCAGAACCTTGCCACATAAACCCAACACACACACACTTTCCAACATCTACAAGAAAGAGAAAAGACCAAAACCAGAGGTGGTAATGTTACAATGGCAAAGAACATGTCAAGAACAAACCTGTGTATTAGCAGAAACAGAGAATGTATTAATTATAATTTCTCCTAAACAGACCATGCATTTCACTACACACAATGACAAAAGAAACACCAGTTGTCCCAAATAATCTAATAAACTGATCCAGAGTTCTTGTTTGGATAAACTCCAGAGTGTGAACAGCACATACCAGCTTGGGAGATGTTCATATCCCCCCTGGTAGCCCCAGGACATCCCCCTGTGCTTCGTCTTGTGGCTAGTCCTTGGTGCTATGATGGAAAACAAACAAATCTTTGAACATCATAAATAACCAATTTGTTAGCACCATACTCCATGATCCTTTGGAAATGCTTGTTGCAAAGCCCCTTTAGTCATAGAATTTTTCTTTATCAAATAGATTCAGGTTTAAGGAGGTCCTACAGTGCCATAACAGCAAAAATTGCATGTCAAATGACAAGATCTTGCTGAGTAGGTCTAAGCTTTTAGTTTCCCAGCTGTAAAAGCCCAGATAATTTACCCAGAAGAATGCTGATTACTTTTCATGCTGGGATTGAACTTCCCCTCTATTAGTTTGAGTAAACGGAAAAATCTGTGATAGATTACAGGGTATCTGAAGCACCTTGAAGCCTAAAAAGGGAATGATTTAATTGTGCTACTCCTTACCTATCCCACCATAGTGAATTTGTTTATGTAGTTTTTAAAGCTCTGTAGTGGCTGCTCAGGAATCTGAATGGTGCTGAAGAAATCCTAAAAATACTCAGGATCTTCCTGGTGATTCCCTAAATGTTCAGCATGGTGTGGTGAAGTGGACTTTCCTCTGCTATTTGATTTCACCTTGACACAGATGACATTCAGTAAGTGAGCACATTGTTCAGTTGGAGTATTTCTCCCTGTAGCTGCAAGAACCAGTTTTGTTGGTTTGATTGTCTGAATCTTTTGCCTCAGAAGGAGTTTTCACTTCCAGCCTTTGCACTACTGTGTCTGATGGATATTTGCCTGTCTCTCCCTCTGTCACAGCCTCTCCAACCCTCCCTGTTCTGGTATTACATGCTGGAGCTCTCCTTCTACTGGTCGCTGGTCTTCACCCTGCCCTTTGACGTGAAGAGGAAGGTGAGTGGCAGTCTCAGGGGAGAATCAAGAACAAACAGGACACAACCTGAATGCTCAGGAGAGTGATCTCTAAGAGGATCTCTACACTATGTGTATAGTGCCAGTCTGAGGTTTTGTGTGACTCTGTCCTTGCTCATTCAGAGGAATTTGCATTCCCAGTCACTGTCTTCCTCTCCTCTGGGAGCACAAACCGTGACTTAGAAAGGTGCAAACTACTGCAGAGTTCTCAATCCAAACTTAAAATCCAAATATAAAAATTGCTCTTCTGTGACTGTTCTGCACTGCAGTGATCACAGAGAGAGGAAAAGAGGTGGTTCTCTGCCAGTTAAGCTGCATGTGCTCCAGGTGCCAGTGTCCCAACAGAATGTAGAGCACAGCATTGGACCATTGCTGGTGGAGGGAGAGAATGTTCTTTGTTGCAAGATCCTCAGTTTACACCATAAACTCTTCCTTCCTGCTTCTCTTGGTTGCCTACATTTCTAGAATGTGTTTGGTAAAAGAATTACATGGGTAAGACCTTGTAGTGAGAGGTTTCTTAGCCACTGAGTAGAGAGACATCGTTGCTCCCTGTAGGAGGCATGCTTGCACCAGGGCAGGAGGTGCATTATGTATTTTATTCTCTGCTGTTCCCTTCCTCATCAGGATTTCAAGGAGCAGATAGTCCATCATGCTGCAACCATTTTCCTGATTAGTTTCTCATACTGTGCGAATTACATCCGCATCGGAACGCTGGTGATGGTGATTCATGATACCTCTGATTGCTTCCTAGAGGTGAGCTCCACAACTGACCTGCCAGGCAAAGACCAGTTAGCAATGGTGCTGTGCAGCCACAGGGTGTCCTTCCATCTAGCACATGGGCCAAGCATGGGGGTGTTCCACAGATCCCTGGTACTGACCTGCTGGCCCAGCTGAGGGTGCCCTGCAGAGAGCTGGGCAGAGCCACAGTTACCTGCATGCAGGTTGTGTCATACCTGTCTCATTAGCCTCCTGCAGTATGTGCAGATGCTGTTCTATTGTTCTTTCTCCTTCCAGCCAACTAAGATATTCAATTACATGAAGTGGAAAAAAACTTGTGACAGCCTCTTTATGATCTTCTCAGCTGTGTTCCTGATCAGCCGCCTGGTTATTTACCCCTACACGTGAGTCTGCTGCAGTCAGGGGACGTGGAAAAGCTGCCTTCTGAGAGACAGGATAATTAGCTGGGTGCTGAAGCCTTTGCTTTTCAGTCCCGGAGCATATGTCCCTTCCCTCTGCACAGGCTGAAGTGCCGCATGGCTGTTGCATCTGCCTTGGGGTAAACAAGGGTGCTCTGCCTTGGAGTTTACAGTCATCTTGAAGCCCTGAAGGGTACTGTGGAGGAGGAGTCCTGGGCCCGTGGCTCTACCCTGTGTATCTTGGGTGGGGAACTGAGAGTTGGCTCACATGTGTTATAGATAAAGATGGAAGTGGCTGATCTGAAACTTCCTCTGTGGTCAGAACTTTCTGGGTCTTAATTATGACCCTGCTAACAACATGTTTTCCCTCCACTGCAATTCCCTCTCTTTTGCAGAGTGCTGTATAACACCTACTATTACTCCATGGAGATATTCCAGCCCTTCTTTGGATACTACTTCGTGAATACTCTCCTGATAATTCTACAGCTGCTCCATGTCTTCTGGTCCTGCATAATTATTCACATGGTCTACAAGTTCATCCTTCAGGGCACGGTATGCATCGGTCTGTAGTACCCTTTACATCACGTGGGAAGAGAGGGTCCACCTAGACTGCTTGAGAGTACAGGGGTTCATCTGGGATGACTTCTTTCTTACCCTAGTGAAATTATACATGTACATTTCAAACAGTGAGGTGAAAGGAAACTCAGTAGTATTAGGGAAAGTTGACCCAAAAAAATTTCATGAGTCACTACAACATTGGAACCATTTCTGGATCCTTGTATTCAATGAAATGTGCATTGGATTCCAGAAGAGATTTCTGAGAACCAGGCCAGTGACATCTGAGTAAAGATCCCGATACTTGGTTCAGTGTGATTGCATTTATAACAAAACTAAGAAATCAAGGCAAGTTGTCATGATTGGTGAGGCGAGTGCAGAAGTTCTCTTGTTGTACAGGATTTTTGATTACAGTATTACTGAGATCACAGAATCACAGAGTGGCTGGGGTTGGAAGGTACCTCTGGAAGCCTTGTCTGTATTTTCTGACTGAAGCAAAGCCACCTAAAGTAGGTTGCCCAGAACAAGGTCCAGATGGCTTCTGAGCATCTCCAAGGATGGAGACTCCATAACCTCTCTGGTCACCCTGTGCCAGTGCTCTGACACCCTCTCAGTAAAAAAGTGTTTCCTGATGTTCAGGGGGAGCCTCTTGTGTTTGTTTGTGCCCATTGCCTTTTGTCCTGTCTTCCAGGCACTGCTAATGAGAGCCTGGCTCCATCTTCACATATCCCCTTCAGGTGTCGATCTACACTGACAACATCCCCACCGAGCCCTCCCTTCTGCAGACTGGGCAGGCCCAGCTCTCCCAGCCTTTCCTCCGGGGAGATGCCCCAGTCCCTCCATGGTCTCTGCAGTCCTTCACTGGACTCTCTTTGGTGTGTCCATGTCTCTGGTAGTGGGGCGCCCACAGCTGGACACCGCACACCAGCTGTGGCCTCACCAGGGCTGAGGGGAGGATCCCATCCCTGGCCCTAACCAGGCCAGGAAGGGCAGGGACACAGCAGTGGCGCAGGTTCAAGTCAGTGTATGCTGGAACCTTTAGGTCTTTCTTAGGGAAGCTGGTCAGCACCCAGCATGTTTCGGTGTCTGAGGTTGTTCCTCCCCAGGTGCAGGACTTCAGTCTTGCCCTTGCTGAACTTCACAAGGCTTCTGTCAACCCATTTCTCCAGCTTTCCAGGTCCCTTGGGATGGCAGCACCATTCTCTGGTGTATCAGCTACTTCTCCCNACCAGGCCAGGAAGGGCAGGGACACAGCAGTGGCGCAGGTTCAAGTCAGTGTATGCTGGAACCTTTAGGTCTTTCTTAGGGAAGCTGGTCAGCACCCAGCATGTTTCGGTGTCTGAGGTTGTTCCTCCCCAGGTGCAGGACTTCAGTCTTGCCCTTGCTGAACTTCACAAGGCTTCTGTCAACCCATTTCTCCAGCTTTCCAGGTCCCTTGGGATGGCAGCACCATTCTCTGGTGTATCAGCTACTTCTCCCAGTTGTGTCTTCAGCAAACTTATTCAGAGTACACTTTACCCCATCATGCAGATCATTAATACTTGTGTCATATGGATTGTGTTATGGTGCTGTAGATGTCTACAGAGTAGGTATTTCTGTCTAATCCAGCTGCCTGGGCTCTTCTTGCAGTAGCAAACGGGCGTGCCCAAAGCATGATCCATTCCATACTGCACCTGGCAGTGCTGTTCATCAGAAACAGAGAGATGAATATCTCAGCTGCAGCTGTATAAACTGAAGTGAAATGCATCCCACATCCCATTCTTTCTGGCCTGTAGTTTTTGTTGTGAGACCAAACTGCTGCTCAGCATGAAATTCTTCCCAAAATCAAAGCCATGACCTAATGACATTAGATTGGCCACATGCCAAGGATGTAGTCCAGGGGTAACCGGTCAGTGCCTTAGGGGAACTGACATCAGAGCCCAGGATGGCTTGTTTTATTAGTATCCATCTGAGAAATTCTGTCTTATGGGAACTGAGAGCAAGTATAGAAGGCTCATGTTCATACATATTGTCTCCATTTTCTTTATCTGTCTTTCCCTTTATCTGCTACCTTAAGTAGTATGTAGCAAATCACTTGCAAATCAGGAAACAGAAACTTCACGGGGCAGAAAATGAAAACACAACTGAAGATGGCCTTTTATTGTTTCCCTAATTCTAGTGTGGGCTGAATTATCATTGCAGTTATTGTTGTATGAAATTATGAGATAATAAATAGTCTGATTAGAAAGAAATGAACCATCAGGGAGGAAAACACTGAAGCATATCTAGAATTTTTCCTATTTAACCTAAAAAACAATCTGCCAGATTTGATGTAAAAATATATTTGAGAACTTTCTGTACTGAGGAGTGAACAGCAAAAAAAAAAAAAAAAAAAAA
>VWZF01004964.1:56277-88206 GCA_013396755.1 Sclerurus mexicanus
TAAAAAAGGAGAGAAAAAAAAAAAAAAAAAAAAAAAAAAACAAATCCTAAACAGATCTGTCTCAATTATGATAGTAGCCTAAAACAGTATCATCAAGAATACGGGATGTTCTCCCCTTTTTGAGAGGAATGAAACTCTTGATCCAGTCAGAAATTCACGTTCTTTTCATGGGCCTTTCTGGTCTCCAGTTTTCCTCTCCGGCTACAGGATTATCTTCACCACCTTCTCACATGATGTTCCCTAATCCCCAGTAATTAGAACTCAGCCTAGATCTTGAAGTACAAGTTTCATTCCCTCGTACAGGGAACAGCTGTATAGTTCCTTTGGGACTCTTGCCAGGTTTAAGGCCTCAGCCACATTCTCTGGCCACGAATGGATAAACTTAGAAATATTGACTATTATATGTCCTTATGCTGCAGATCCAGACTCCTGCAATATTTCCTGAACTGTCAATTTCCGAGTGACCTCAGGTACATGTTGTTCACAGCAGACAGCGTCTCCTTAGAGGCAGTTTGAAGTCAGTGCAAGTTTAGATTCTTAAAGTGATGTCTGGAAAGAGCATCAGACCAAATAGTCTTCTTGATGCGGTTTGAGAGATACCAAAAAGAATGGACAGAACAAATGGAGACTAAATGTCTGTGCAGAATCAAATGTGCCCTTGAGCAGTTTCCAAAGCTCAGGTCACAGAACGAGGTTGCAGCTTTTCCTCTTCTCAACAAGGAGTGTGACACCATAAATTTGTCCCCAGTTTTGGCATCTTGTATGGCAGAGTAGAAACAGCCTGATAATGCAGCAAGAGCTGGGCTGCTTTTTCTAAACTGTTATTATATCACATGGTTTCTTTTCTGTCTTCTTTAAAAGGCAATGAATTAAATACTTAGAAAAGTGGATTACAGGTCTCTAAGTCAATAGCAAGAGGTAAAACCTGACCATAAAACTGAATGTAGTTAGAGTGGAGTGGCTTTGTGCCGAGCCTTTGATTTGTTTGAAAGCACATGCTTCCAGCCCGTCCCAAGCAGTGTCCTCAGGCTGCAGCCACACAGGCAAAGTGTGGGCAGAAATTAGCTCGTCCCTTTTGCAAAATGTAAAGGAGCTTGATTAACTGCCTCCCCCTTCCTTCTCCCGCGTGCTGATGACCAGAGGAGCAATGTGGATCTTGTCAGGCCTACACGGTTGTCCTCAGTCCTCGGCATCTGTGGTTTGGTGCTGCTTTTCAGCCTGTAATTCCAGATGTTTATCAGGATCGTGAACAGGATTCCACTGAGAAGGAAATCAAAGGGGAGAATGTTTCCAAGGGTGATGTAAAAGCTGAGAGGACAGAGCAGGACTGTGCTCAGGGGGAGTGGCTGAGGTAGCAGGTGCGTGTTCAGCCTGTGGCTCAGCCAGCACTGCTGCTTGTGGTGTTTGTCTTGCTTCTCACTTACCTGTTTTTGTAGATGGAAAAGGACATGAGAAGTGACACAGAAGAAAGTGACAAGGATGAAGAAAGAGATAAAATTAGGGAAAAGGAGAAAAATGGGATCACATACTTCAGCAACATCACGAGCAACGGTTACATCCAGAGGAATGGCTCTGAGCCCCTGGACAGCAGAGCCCACCTCACCAACGGCCACGTCAAGGAGAGATAGCTCTGTCCACGTGCTGCTGGTCTGGCCTTCAGTGAACACAGGCTGCCATCTGTAGAAGCAGTTTTGCTCACTGTGTAGATAAAATGGAGTGCAATTGCAGTATCGTAGCTGAATTCCTGCTTCCCATAAACAGAAGTGTTTATAGTCAGTGATATTTGAAGGAAGTTTTTGGTCTTCAGTAAAAGCTTATTATAGGTTGTAGCCTTGAAACGGATAGAAAGGGATCAAAGTGGTTTGCCTTGTATTAGACTGTACCATAGTTTTTGTCAAATGTTCTAATCTTGAAAAATACTTTCAAAATAAAAAGGTGGATAAACTCCATCAGTGTCAAGTTTTACCCACCTAATGTTGTTTGATAGGAATCTGTTTAGCCTGGATCAGCCTCTGGAAGGCCCTGGCCCACCACCAGTAATAATGATGCCTAACAAGTGTGAGACTCCAAATCTTAACACTGGGACACTTCTTTTGAGAAGATAGGTGCCCTGTAACACTTAGAAAATTAAAACTGAGCATAAAGAAATGAAAGCTTTGGAAAGACATAGGAGAAAACATGTTCTTCTCGAAGTACTCTGTGTGCCAATGACCAGTTTTGTAATGGTATAGATCTCAGTCCCTCTTTGGGGTCAGCATTATTGCCTCAAAGGTGGGAACTCTAAAGCCCAAGCTGGAAGTTGGAAGAGCTGGAAAATCCAGGCAGCTGTTTCTCAACTGTCAGGTAATCCTTTAAACCCTTCTGGGAAGGAAACAGTCAGGAGAATGGAGGTGACAAGGAACTATGTCATCTAGAAGACAACACTGATTAAAGTCCTCATGTTTTCACCTAGTGTGACTGGCACAGTGGGAAATGTTTACAGAGTCAGCTTGTGGCAAGAAGGGAATACATTTCCCCTGTCCTCAGAGGAAAAAGGATCCAGAGAAGATCTGCTGAACCTTACAGAGTAATGCTTTTACGTGGCCTTCTAATCTAGGGCCTTTGCCTGGGTGCATCAAGAACAGCAAGTGTAAAGCAGTGCTCCACAAAGTCATGATGCAGTGCTGATTCAGTTTGTTTAGATGCCGTATCTTATATCCTCTGTAGTCTTAGATTTTGGATTCTGCAATCCATTAAAACATTTAAATCAGTATTATATGAATTTCTGTTTTATAGGTCAATTAATCTATGAAGCCAAAGTATTAGCAGATTCACTGTAATGAGTGCAGGGACTTAAACTGCCAAGGCCATGCAGACACTTCCCTCTCTGTGCCCAACTGGGGGGGGATAGGACATGGACCAAGGAAATGCCTTATTTGAGGAGGTGGTGCACATCTTTAAATTAAAAGGCAAGTGACAGCATGGAAAGTCAAAAGGGTTTTCATCAATCCACTCAGGTCACCTGAGGTGTGACTGAGAAGGATTTGCTCTGAGCTTGTGTGTGCTCATCTTCGGTTTCAGTCAAAATTCATTTGGATAATTGGATTTCTAGACCGGAATTGGATAACTTCAGAGGGGGAAAAGTTGTTCTGGACAGGTAATTCCAGGGCAGTAACATGTTATGGGAAGAGAGCATCTGCTGCTGTATTGTCATTTAAGTCTATATTTGCTGGAGATAGTTTGTCTCTGGAACCTTGAACTAATTGGATGTTGGAAGCAACATGTTCTGCGTGCTGTGAACTGAGTGTACGATCTTGCCCCTCTGCAGATAGTGTGTTCAGGAGGGATGTTATATATAATTTTGTACTACTGAATGTAAACATTCTTTATAAATAACTTTTAAAAGGTTTGATTGTCTGTGCTCTTTTCTACTGCAGCTACCAGGAGGTAACCTGACTGGCTGCACCTTACAGGTGCACACGTGGTAAGGGAGACACGTGTGGGTGCCACTGCCAAGGGGAGAGTGTTGCACACCCAGGACGTGCAGCCACACTGAGCTGTGGGAGTAGAGAACTGCAGCTGCCTGGTTTGTCTCCTGTGTGGTAATGCTGTGTTTGGCCCTGGAACAAGGGCCAGTTTGGGGCACCCCTACACTAGATCTGAGGGCAGGCCAGGTTCCTTGGTACTGCCAGGGCAGTGACAAGTCCAAGATGGCAACACTGGGGAGGTGTTTTGGCCTTGCAGAGATAGGAGAAGAGAAACTAGTGTCGTGGGGTTTTTTTTTGGTTTGTTTTTTTTTTTGTTTTGTTTGGTTGTTTGTTTTTTTTTGGGGTGAGGTTTTAGAAGGCATGGGTAAATCCCTGTTGTAAAATCATAACACCTCTCCTCCAAGGAGCAGAAAGGTTCCCAGAGTCTGCAGAATGCTCAGTGGAGCCAATGTATGTTTATGCCTCCTGGATTTGATCTGATTTGCTGTGCCCTGAAGACTGAGATAAGCTCAATTAGGAGGCAAATCTGGGTTTTGTGAAAAGAAACATTGATACAGAAGAGCTGTTGAACTTGGGTAAAAACTACTGAGTGCTGCCTTTAGCTGAGGATCTGAGCATGACATTGATGAGTCGTCATTCAGCATCAGATCAGTTGCTGAATTTGTTTTCTTGCCATCAACTTGCTAAGGCTTAAACAAGCTCTGTATGCATTCAACTTCCTCCCCACGCTACTCCATCTTCTCCCTTTACATCTGCTCCAGGCTTGGGAAGCTTCTGAGTGGCGTGTTAGTGTTTATGATTTCAGTGTATCCAGTCCCACCCCTCTCTACACTGGTGGCATCACAGCCCTCAGCATAGAGCAGCTGCTTTAGAAAACCTGCAGCAAGTCTGTCACTTGTCTACTGAGAAACCCAGAATCACAGAATCATTTAGATAGAAAAAGTCTTCTGAGTTCATTGAGTCCAACCTGTGACTGATCCCACTTTGTCCACCAGCCCAGAGCACTGAGTGCCATGTGCAGCTGTTTCTTGAACACCTCCAGGTACAGGGACTCCACCACCTCCCTGGGCAGCCAATTATGATGTTTAACAACCTTTTGCATGAAAAAATTCTTCCTGTTGTCCTGTTGAACCTCCCCTGGCACAGCTTGAGGCCATTTCCTTTGGTCCTGTAACTTGTTACTTGGGAGAAGAGACTGACTCCCACCTTGCTACAACCTCCTGTCGGGGAGTTGTAGAGAGTGCTAAGGTCACCCCTGAGCCTCCTTTTCTCCAGGCTAAACAACCCTGCTCCCTCAGCTGCTCCTCATAGGACTTACTCTCTAATGGAGAGCTCCCTCTCCAGATGGAGCACTGGGCACCACAGCAGGGCCTGACTCTATTTCCCCTGTACCTTTATGCCTCGTGTGTGCAGAGATGTGCATCACACATAATGTTAGTGAGCAGCTTTGGGATGTGAGGCATCCAGCTCCAGCTGAGCCATGAGTAAAAGAGCATTTACTGATGCTCCCAGGCTGCTGTGTGGTGGGTAGTCAAGGACTGGTACAGTGTGGCCCCCAGGCTGGCACCCAGCTGTGATAGCCCAAAATTATGGGTGATGTGAATCTGCTGACCCCGGTAGACATGGACAGCTGGTGCTGTTTTGGATCTTTTTTTAAGAATAATTTGGTGCAGTTGTTTCCCTCTCCCTGCACACATTCAGTAAGTTTCAGAGATCTACATCCACCACATTTTTTCACTGAGACGTGTATGCCCAAGGGAACATTTCCTTGGATGGCTGCACTTGGAACAACATCACTTTTCTGATTCTCACAGGTACAGCAGATGCCGTGCCTGCAGGTAAGGGCAAGGCCTTGTTTAAAAAGCTGAAGTCACATCTAAACAAGGGAAAGGACCTATAACTTTGGCAGATGAATGTGAGCATGTGATAAAGCAGGCCAAGAAATATCCTGAGAAACAACTTGAAAGGCAATACCAGTCTCTGAAACATTGGCTGGAGAGTGCTGGAGGCAGAGATGATGGGGGCAGACAGCAGGAACACTGGGATAGGTCAGATTAGAGCCAGGAAATGCTGTGGGCTGCCCTCTGTGGCTTCCCAGCTGAGGTGCTCCAAGAGGGTCCAATACCTAATATCTTCCTGAGGCCACATGCCAAGACGATCCACCTCAAGCCAATGGGTGAGAAGATGTTACTTGGCACAAAGCCTAATGGAGTGAGGAGCAAACCTTCAGCCATCTGGCAGGAGGAAATTTGTACTAAGGGGAGTTCAACTACCAACTGTGGAATATAAGTTTTTTGTTTCAAATCATCTTGTTAACAGAAAAATTTGAGAAGGTTCCAAGTGGGAATGTAAGGAGTTACAGCCCTCTGTAGTCCGACTGGTCACAGTGGTAGAAAGTGTAATACATGATGGAATTGCTGGAAACAGATACGAACATAATAGAAAAGACTCCCCATGGATGGTCTGCAGGGAAGATATGTCTCACTCTGCTGGATTTACCCCAAAGAGTTGGTGAGCACATGCAGCAGAGAGGACCTACACCATGTTCAGCTCTGTAAAGGCATTCAGAAAGGTCCCTCACCAGCCCCAGGAACCCACCTGAGGTGACCGTGAGAGACCCACACAGGTTGTTTGTAGCTGTGTATTGCTGCAGGTGCCCCAAACAGGGAGGGAAAGGCAGACGGCAAAATCAACTGATAATGAATGTTTCTGGTGCTGGTGTTGCAGACTGGCTGCTGCAGTTCATGGCACTGAAGAACTGGCAGAACAGGTGAAGCTGAGTGCGGAGCAGAGCAACGTGGTGCATGTGAGAAAGTGTACTGGAGTGCTGGGCTGTGTGTGAGCACTCCAGAATCACTCTGGGGAGTGCTCCATCAGCTTCCTGCTTAGTGTGTGATGGTTCAAAATGCAGACAGGATATGAGATGTTGCTGGGCAAGATGGAGGAACGAAAACTAAGACTGCTGGGCCCCTGAAGGTGCCAGATCTTAATGGCTGTGGACAGCCTCTCCTGGGACCTCCATCCACATCCTCTGTCAGATATCAGAGCTGATTAACAGGTGAGGGCTTTGCAGCCTGAGAAGGAAAAGCCTGATAGAAAGAGGGGGCAAGATAGATGCCCCTGCTGACACTTTCACCAGATAGGAACTTCAGTCATCCAAGCAGCAGAGTTCAATTGAAATCAGCCACCTCCTTGACACCCACAAAATTACTCTCTTGTTCTAGGACATCTTACCCCACCTTCAAGCTCACAGGCAGGTCAGAACAAGTGATGCTGTTTCACCTAGTCTGTCATACTCATGGGATTGAGCAAGAGGTGGGGACAATGAGTGATGAGCTGTTGAGCTGGGAATCCTGATTTATCAGTGAGCTTTATGCATTGTTGCTACCTGCTTGCTGCAGGCAGCCTCTGCTTTCTGTGCCCACCGTCTTGACCAGAATGGGAGAATCAGGGGGGTTCTGGCACCATGAATACTGGCTGCCGCCTGGAGCTACCTGGAAAGACTTGAAGGAGTCTGCAGACACACACTACCCACAGCCTCTGGACCTCCTGCTCTGCATCCCTGGTGCCCTGCTTTTGATCTTTGTTCGGTGCCTCTTTGAAAGGTGAGTGCAGCACGTGTGGTTTCTCCTGTGCTGGTCAAGATACTGTCCAGTGTCTTGCCGGATTGCTCCAGAATAATCCTTACCTGTCTCCTGACCACAACATAACATGTGTATAGGGGATTGTCCCCAGGAATACTGAATCTCTTTGCTTTTCATGGAATATGGTATGTGTGTGGCAGCCCTTTGCCCTGTCCTCCCTCTCTCCCATACCTGTAACATAGCCTGTACCAGCAGGTGTGAAAAGACAAGTCCATCACTCAGTCACACCTCAGCTGTGAGTGGAGGGTCCCTCTGGAGAGAGTCCAAGTGCAAGCTTGCAGCACATATAAGGGATTTACTATGTGTTGGGAGTCCCCAGCAGAGATAGGGTTCAGCCTGATCCTAGAGAATGCTCCTGAAGGTTCTATGTGAGCCCCCTACCCCAGCACAGAGGCAGGATGAGGGGGTGACCATAACTCCTAGAACTCACTGTGGGACCACTTTGCTCACACTACTCCTTGTCCAGGTCTGCCCTACTTTCTCCTCCCAACACCAGAAGACCTCAGTTCAATCAGGGATGATGCAGTGTACCAGCTGCAGGCACTCCACCCCAGGAGAGCCTGAGGACCAGCTGGCATCTCCCCCAGATTCATGTGGAAATGAGGCAGGTCCACATGGCTTGTGCCAGGAGATGCATTTAGATGGGGCTTTGAGCCCCTTTTCCAGGAACAAGGACTGACACATGGAGAGTTGCCAACCAGCTCTCACACACAGAAAATGGGAAGCCATGTGGGTCAAAGCAGGGCTGTGCCAGCGTGGGCAGAACTGCCGGGTCGATTTCTGCCAGGCAGCGCAGGACTTCAGAGTAGGCAAGGGGGGGGACATGAAGCAGCCAAGCTGCGCTCAGCAAACCTGTCCTAAGCTGGGACCAGGGACTCTGTCCTGGGGCCTGGAGGAGCAGGGGGAGCACTGGCCCATCTCCTCCAGCACTGGCTCCTGACTTCAGTGCACAGCTGTGTGAGAAGATGTGGCAGATGGGGGCTGCAGGAAGAGGCAGAATAAATTCCAGGGTTGTCAGATCTTCCCTCAAGGAAGTGAGGGCATGTAGCACTTGCCTGGCTTCTTAGAAACAACATAATTTAGGAAGCAGTGTCTCCCACTAGAACTTTCCTGGGGTTTCCTGCAGGAACCAGCATGTTCTGTCCTTGGCTCCTGCTGCAGCCAGTGTTCAGGTATCCTGGGCACAGAGCACATGTGACACTTGGACACTTGCAAACTGGTTTCCTGGCATGGTCTGGCCTGCTTGGGAATGGTGTAAAGGGGACCAGCATGCACTTCAACACAGAAACAGGTTCTGTGTCTGAGACCCTCAGCAGAATTATTTATTGCTTACTTAGCAGTGGTTACTGTTGTCTCCACTGCACAGCCAGCACTCGCCACCTTTGCCTTGGTGCCATTGTGTGTCTCTGAAAAAAGAGCATTGACCTGACAGAGGCATCAGGCTTTGCACGTGCCCTGGAGCAGTGCTGCGTCCCCAGGGCTGTGCCTGCAGAGCTGAGTGTGTGAGCACTGGGGCAGTGCTGGGCCCCTGGGACAGTACATCCAAACACACGCACTGGCAGCATCTTACTGTTGGCTCACCCTGCCTTCCAGTGTGGGCACACAGGTGCTTTTCTGCCCAAACTCTTTCCTCTTGCAGAACTGTGGCTCTGCCCTTGGGCAGGGGTTTGGGTGTGAGTGACAAGCAGAGGCCCAAAGTTCAGACCAATGCCACGCTGGAAGGCTTCTACATTCTGCTGGGCAGAACCCCAAAAAAGGTGAGTGTCCCTTGTGTCCCATTGTCCCAAGAGTCCAGGCAAGCAACACCTTCTCTCTGTACAGGTACCCCAAGCCAGCCAAACTCACCTCACAGTCAAGGTAGTTACTGCTAACAACGCTTCCAGGGAATGGGATATAAACAGATATTCCTGTATCTTCCAACATGTCCAAGAGCTGCAAGAGCTCCAAGAGCTGTGTGTCAAACACAGCAGGTGCTGTGAGAGCTGCTGGCTCTGGCAAGGAGGCAGCCATCGCCCCTTTGGGTAGAGTCTATTAAGGCTGCTTCTTTTTAGGAGAACTGCAAGTCCTTCAGAATCACAGAATCATTTAGGTTTGAAAAGCTCTCTAAGATCATCGAGTCCAACTGTTACCCCATCACTGCCAAGGCCACCGCTAAAACATGTCCCCAAGTGCACATCTACACATCTTTTGAATCCTTCCAACGATGGTGACTCTACCACTGCCTTGGGCAGCCTGTGTCAAGGCTTGATGTCTTTCCAATCTAAACCTGCCCTGGCCCAACCTGAGGCCATTTCATCATGCTCTACCCTCCTGTCAGGAAGTTGTAGAGAGCAAGAAGGTCCCCTCTGAGCCTCTTTTTGTCCAGGCTGAGCACTCCCAGCGACCTCAGCTTCTTCTCGTCAGACTTGTGCTCCAGACCCTTCTCCAGCTCCATTGCACTTCCCTGGACACATTCCAGCCCCTCAATGTCTTTCTTATCATAAGAGGCCCAGAAATGACCCCAGGATTTGAGGTGTGGCCTCAGCAGTGCCCAGCACAGAGAGACAGTCACTGCCCTGGTCCTGCTGGTACAAGCCAGATGCCATTGGCCTTCTTGGCCACCTGGGCCCAATGTTCAGCTGCCACTCACCAGCACTCCCAGGCCCTTCTCCACTGGGCAGCTTTCCAGCCACTCTGCCCCAGACCTGGAGCATTCCATGGGGTTCTTATGACCCAAGGGCAGGACCTGGCACTTTGCCTTGCTGACCCTCACACAATTGCCCTTGGTCCATCAATCCAGTCTGTCCAGTTGCCTCCCTGGACCCTTCCTGCCCTCCAGCAGAACAACACACCCATCCAGCTCACTGTCATCTGTGAACTGACTGAGGCTGCCCTTGATCCCCTCATCAAGATCATTGATAAAGATATTAAATGGGACTGGCTCCAAAATTGACCCTTGGGGAACACCACTGGTCACCAGCCCCGAGCTGGATGTAACTCCATCCACCACCACTCTCTGGATCATGACTTACACTGATGCATGGATTTTTAAAATAATTTTTGACTTAAATGTGTATGAAGCTTTGTCAGATTAATTTAAAAATGCCCTTGAGCTCATATTTACACTCATTTTAATCACAGTTTATAAACCTTAAGTCTATGTAGTGCTATTTGGAATTCATGTAGAAAATGAAGAGGTTTGAATTGATGTCTTTGAGCCTGTGACTGTGCAGCCACTCCAACAGCTAGATGGTTTTGGTGACATTACTGAGTGAATTATGTACTGGTTTCTTTATCTTCACAAGCTGAAACTTCTTTTATCTTCAGGTTTGTTATCCGTAGCTGATAATTATAAGTCATAATTGTATCAGTTTGAAAAAAACGTATTTAGACTTTTATAGCCAGACATTGCACCCCATTGTGTACAACTGGCAAAATTTAACCAGGGAGAGGCTGTGCTTATTTCTGAACCTGCGTTTGGATATGCCTGAATTGGAGTTTTTAAATGGCCGAAATTATCTGGGAGTTCACAAATAGAGTTGATACAATTTTTTTCAAAGGAAAAGTGTTCTCTGGGGAAAGGCGGATAGGTGGAGGCAGAACATGGGAACAGAGCTCTCCCCCTCACACAGGGACCAGCAGCCTCCAGAATGCTCAGTCCTGCCTCCCTGCTCTGTTTTCCAGGAGGACCTGATTTCACTGGCCAAGCAAACTGACCTGCCCATCAAAAAGGTGGAGACCTGGTTCCGGCACCGGCGGGCCCAGGACCACCCCAGGCTGATGAAGAAGTTCTGTGAGGCCAGGTAGGCAGGTCAGTGGAGGCTTTTGGTGACGGAGGCTTCCAACAGATCTGCACATCATCACCACCCTCTGTCCTGTCCTTACCCCAGACACACTCCCAGGGGAGCCTGCTGGCAGCTGTGGCTGTGAGCGGAGCCTCTGTCCCAAAAGGCTGGGCCCCACCACTCCCTTCCTTTCCTTCTCTCCCTCCCTTCCTTCCTCCCTCCCTCCCTCCCTCCCTCCCTCCTTCCTTCCCTCGTTCCCTCCTTCCTTCGCACTTTAACCTGTAAAAAAATTGCCTCAACAGACTCTAGTGGTCTTGATGGAGAACAGGTTTAAATCCCACATGCTAGAAGGATTATGAGTACCAAAGCCATTTTTAAAATGCATTAACTTCTTTTCAAGGTGCTCTTGTACAAAATTAAATTCTAGGACATTCTCAGCATGGATTATTGGGCACAAAGTAAATCCACGAAGTGCAGTTAGTAGGCAATGCAAGCCATGATCAAAGGGAGGCAAAACCTGAAAAACACCAGAAAGCACCAAAATCTTAATTCCTTTTCCTCAAGCTGTTTCCTCTCTTACATGAAATCTTCCTTCATATCTCAGTAACACATGGAGTCAGGATGGAAAGAGGAGTCACTAAGTGTCTTGATCAAAAGAATTATGTTATCTCTGGTTCTCACCTTGAGGTTTAATGCGGTATGTACATAAAGATACCCATTAGGTAAGAGATCTACTCTCCCTCCCCATCTGAAAAAATAAATTATTCAGTGCTTGAATCCTGTTATTATGCTTTTTAAAAAATATTCTCCCCCTGAAAGCTTGCTCAGTGCTCCATACTGTAGCATTTCTGAGGAAAGTAATAAAGCCCCCAGTATTCTTGTACCATCACTGGGAAAAATTAGGTGCCTTCCACAGGCTGAGGTGTTTAAGCACAGGTGATCTACAAACACCCACACAACAAAAGGAGACAGGGAGAGGCATCTTGGTAGTCTTGCGGCATCCTCTTTAACACTGATGGATTGCACAGGGAATCTGGACCACAGCAGAGCCTGGGTAGGCAGCGGTACCCTGTTGCCTTACAGCACATGCTTGCTGTGCCAATGGAGCTGAGATTCTGCAAATTCCTGTCCAAACAAGCATGGGTTCTCCTGTGGGCATCCTGGGCACAGTCTAGGGAGCTATTCCAACTCTAGAGGAGGTCTTGATTCCTTGTTTTCTGTTTTAGCTGGAGATTTATATTCTATTTCACCTCATTCTTCTCTGGACTGGCTCTTCTCTATGATGTAAGTATATGAGCAGGGTGGTGCTGTGAAATTACACCTTTCAAGGGTTCCTTTTTCATTGCAAATGAAACTGATGTTCCCAGGCCACTCCAAGGAGCTCATCCAAGAAGATGTGTGGCCATGACTATGTGTCCAAAGCCAAAGAAGGACAAATTCAGTATTATGGAGCAGAACGGTCCCGAATCCTGATCTAGCAGAACAGTTCCCCTTTCCCTTGCTGGACCTGGCCAGGTGTCAGTGATGTTACCATGCTGGTCATGTCTTAGATTCTTGTCTAAGTGCTTCGCCACAGATACCCACACGTAGCTCTAGCATCTCAGACAAGGGCAGACCCTGTCCTGACTCTGGCTGCTGCCCACTACCTATCAAGACCCTTTGTGTGACATTCTGTGCATTCACAAATGACAAATGCATTTTGCCAACCACTTTTTCCAAAACTCAAAGTCAGATTGGATCTAGCATGGATACATGAGTTCTTGCATTATTTCTTCCCATGCTCAGCACATGCCATTAAAAGGCTATGGTTTCTTACTGCTGCCTTCTCTCTGCCCAGAAACCCTGGTTTTGGGACCACACCATGTGCTGGTTGGAATTTCCACAACAGGTGAGCAGCAAGTACATGGAATCACAGGATAATTCATACTGGAAGGGGGATAAGAATGTTTCTCTTCCAACCTCCTGCTTGCAGTACTCAGCTGTGAAATCAGATCAGGTTACCCAGGGGTTTCTCCAGTTTAGTTTTGAAAACATTCAAGCATGAAAACAGTACAACCTCATGATGAAAAGCTTTATTCTTTTAACTCCTTATATCCACCTGTCTTGTTTCAACACCCCTCTCACCTCTCATCCTCATATCATACATCAGGACTGCTTGGCTCCATCTGCTTAACAAGCTCCTCACAGGTGCTCCATGTGAGCATAAAGAGCTCTGCCCTAAGCAGACACATTCTCATGTGAGTTTCTGTCACCCAAGCCTGGCTGGAAGTGGCTCTGTGTGTGTAGCTACAAAAGGGACCAGGTGATCAGGACATCTGATATCTCGAAGCAGAGATGAAGATGAGGTGTCTGACCCCCTGAAGAGGGGAGATCCGAGCGGTCCCTCTGCAGGCTGGCCAGGGCTAGTCCTGGCTTTGGACTTGCTTGTCAGTGCATCAGCAAATGGTTTGGTCACTGGGAACAGAAAAATTTAGGTATGACCAAGCCCTGCTGTCCCAAATGCAGGTTGAATGAAGGGGCTTTGCCTAGGAAGACCCTTCCCCTCTCCTGTTCCCAAGGGCTAGGCAGGGCTATCATGCTGCCTGTTGCTTGTCTCGCAGCCTCTCCCACATGCGTTGGGCTGGTTCTACCTCCTGGAGCTCTCCTTCTACTGCTCACTGGTGGCCACCCTTCCCTTTGATGTGAAGAGGAAGGTGAGTGACAGCAACCTGCTGGCTTCGTCAGCCCCCACAATGAGACTGTCCCCTTCTGCTCTCAGCTCCCCAGGGGTGCAAAGGAGAAGACCTTTGTGCTGCTGTGAAGATCTCTGAGCACATGAGCCCCTTCAGCTCTCATACCCCATCACTGCACCTTGCTCTGGGCCCTGCTCATGCATGGCATGGCCACTCTGCCTGTTAGGTCCCCACGTCTGGCCAAAGGACAGGCATTGGGTGGACATGGCATCATAGCCCTTCCCAGCTCTGGTCTCAGGTGTTGGCTGCACCACCTGATGCCCACAGGAGGGCTGCATCCTCCTGATGGGAGGGACCTGGGCTGCTCTGATGAGGGTCCTGTAAACACATGTGCGACTTTTGCAGCATGGGATGAGGTGACCTCCTGAACCCAGCATGCAACCTTGCCCTCACCCCATTCTGCAGTGGAGATTGCAGAGTTATTATATGGTAGGGAGCACTGATGCTTTGTGGAGGTGTTTGGCGTGACCTAGTGAGGCAGCAGCATGCAAGAAGAGGTGCTGCAAGGTCAAGGTAAGACTCACAATCTCCCTTATTGTGCCAGGATTTTAAGGAACAGATCATCCATCACATCGCCACCATCACTCTGATCTTTGTCTCCTACTGTGCCAATATGATACGGTTTGGGATGATAGTTATGCTGGTCCATGATGCCTCCGATTATATTTTAGAGGTGCGTTACACTCACTTGGAAATCATAGAATCACGGAATGGTTTAAGTGTGAAGGGACCTTAAAGCCCATCTCATTCCAACCCCCTGCCATGAGCAGGGACACCTTCCACTAGACCAGGGATGGGGCAGCTGCAGCTTCTCTGGGCCACTTGTGCCAGTGCCTCACCACCCTCTGAGTAAAGAATTTCTTCCTAACATCTAATCCAAATCTCTCCTCGTTTAGTTTAAAACCATTGCCCATGTAAAAAGTTGCTCTCCCAGTCTCAGGCCTGTGCTCATGTCTGTGGGCAGCACTGGGAACTGTGCACATTGTTACACATGGCACATGTCAGTGTGGTGCCCACAAGTGGGACACATGTACTTTAGTGACAGCACCTTTAGGAAGTGCCAGATCTACTGCTCTTGGGCAAAAGTAATCAGATGCAAAGGGACTGGGACATGTCCCCACAAGCCTGGTCACCCTTGTGGGATTTTGGAAGTCCCTCAGCCCCTAGAAGGAGAACACAAGCACAAGGGACATGCAGCAATGTTTCTCTACAGTTTGCCAAGATGCTCCATTACCTGAAATGGCAGCGGGCCTGTGAAGTCGTCTTCATTGCTTTTGCCGTGGTTTTCATCATCTCCCGGCTTGTCATTTTCCCATTAATGTAAGTTAGGTTTTGCTGTTCTCTGAACGTGGGTGTTATGCACTGTTTGAGCAGTTGAGGGGAGGAAAGGTGAAGAACAGGACACAACAGGTAAGTTCAAATATTAATTCCACTGGAACTGAGGAACCAAAGGGTAAAAAAACCCACAACAACTATATTAATTAATTATCTCTATTGATCAGTCTAGAGCCACAGCCTTTACCCCTCCATTCCCACAGTCTCACAATCTCTCCTAGGCAGGGACTGTCTCTCCCCTGGATGCTCATCATGCTGCGATGAGATGTTTACATGCAGCTCCAGCAAATGATTTCTCATGAGCTATTATGGCACTGGAAATGGTTTAGGATGTCCTCCTAAAGCCATTCCTACCACAGTCTGAAGGTAGTCCTTCTTCTCCCCTACTTCTGCTCAAGACCTGGTGTGACTCTTCCAACCTGTAGGAACTGACCTCCTTCTGTTGCAAACACTGGTCCCTATGAGAGAAAGAAGGTGCACACTGTACTGGTTAGAATTTCCCAAGAATTTCTTAAACTAAGAAAGGCCATAAAGCTTAAAGGTCTATTAAGATAAAATTAGTATAGAAACAATGGCACAGTTTATTTAAGGTGACCCACCACTTTTTGTTTTATTTGAAATAAAACAAGAAAATCATGAGTAGAAACTAAGAATTCAGGATGTGGGATACTCTACACACTAGGAGGACATCTGCAATGATTCCTCCAGAAGCTACATGCAGGCCACCAGTCTTGGAGAATAACTTTTGCATACACACATCTGACAACCCTCCCAGCCTATAACTGTGCTGAAGTTCTTCTTCTTTCTTTACCACTGACAAGTTGCCTGGAAAACCTAATCATGGTTAACTTTCCATAAATTCATTCCACAACATTTGCATTATTGTCTAAACTCTCTGTTTTCTTTCAAACCAAACATTTCATTTGTTACACCTAGAAGAATTTTTAAAATATGACATGCTATACACACATAGCTGTCCTATGTTCCTGCCCTGACTCCACGACAGCACTGAGGATGCTGAGTTTTGAATTTTGGTTCCACTGCCGTTTAGTCTGGATGCTTGTGAGGCTGACTTTGTATGACAAGTCCCAGATTCTAGTGCTGAAACGGCTACCTTAGAATGAAAACCAATAAAAACTTGAGGCAACTTTTCTGAGAAAGAAGCTAGAACAACCATAACTTCAGTTGTCTCTACTACTAAGGGACAAGCCCCAGTATCCCAACGATAAGGACAAAGAAGGTAACAGGTGTCTCCGGTCAGATTAAGGGCCCATTGGGATCAGCACCTGTTGGCAACAGCAGCAAGCAGCAGATATCTAGGAAGGTGAGAGTGAAGTAAATACACACTGTATCCAGTAAAGTTTCCCAATTTAGTTTCCAATATATCTTAGATTTCATGTCTTAGGTAACTTGTGAAGGACACACACCACTCATACTTATCATTTCTCTCCTGTGCTGAACTGCTCACTATCCTGTCTGCTATCCATTCCCAAACCAGTGTTGTCCTCCTTTCTGTTCCCATCACTGAGGACAAAGATTTGCTGTGACTTCTGCTAAAAATAGTGCCCTGCCTAACTGCTCATCTGTACCCTCAACTCCTCCCTTTTAAACTCTTTAGTTTAGAAAACCATGTATCATCTCAGTATTTAAGTACTAGTGAAGAGGTACCCTTATGGTTTCATTTTTGTTCATTGTTCCTCTCCAGACTTATTCTAGGAAAAGTGCTGCCAGTTCCTGTTTCTTCTGAGGAGCATTGCAGGTCTCTGATAACTGACCTGTCTGCAAAGCCTTATCACATCACTAGTGATTTTACTAGTGAGCTTCAGCAGGTCCTCTGGGACAGGGGACGTGCTTTGAAAGAGCTGGGCAGAGGGTGAAGCCTGACAGTGCAGTCCTAGCACAGCTCAGCTCTGCACTGGGGACAGACCAGCCAAGTCGTTTCCCAGAAACATATTTGACCCTTGTAAGTGTGAAGACACTTGACCTGCTTTAGTCTTGTGTTTTCTGACTTGCCTCTCCCCCTCTTTCCCGCAGTGTATACTATTACTTTGTGACAAAACTTCCGTTGTTCCCAGTAAGCTGTCTGATAAATGCTTTCCTGGTGATCCTGCAGTTGTTACACATTTTCTGGTCCTATCTGATCATCCAGATGATCTTCAGTGTCATCCTCCGTGGTGCGGTATGAAAAGTCTTTGTTTCCTTTGTGCCACCACCACTCATGAGAGACCACGAGATCCAGCGTGACTGCTGCCTGCCTGCAGGGAAGGGGTGGGAGAAATGGCACTGCCCAGCAAACAGCCCCGGAGCTTCTGAAAGCATGTCTTGGGAGTTGTGAGGATACCTTAGCTCACAGATATCAGAGCAGGGGCTCACTTGTAGTTTGCAGCTGTGTCCTAGTGACATGGGAGCCATCCACAGTCCTTTCTCCTCACTGCCCAACAGCTTCTCAGTATGTGATCTGGGAGAACAGGAACCTGTGGGTGTGTCTGAAGTGGAGTAAGGAAGGAGCGACCAAGTAAGCCTGGTAAATAGCACACACTGTATTTGCATCTCTGAGTTTTGGATGCCTTCCACAGGCTCTTGATGCATGGCAGATCTTGTACAGAATTCACTGGGAGAACTGTTGTCAGCAGAGAGGGCAGCTCTCTGGCCTGCCCTGCTAGCGGGAGCAGATGGCATTGTGGGAGCATCTGAGAATTTTTGTGAAAGCTTTGGAATCTGTGGCCAGAAAAAAGACCCCCAAGTTAGGCCTTCAGCCTACCTTGAACTACCCCTTTATCAAAGGTAAATTACAAGAAAAAGCAGTTTTTCTGAGGAAATGATGGAGGATATGCTCATTGAGGTTGCAGAGGATTGCAAAAGGAGAGGCCCAGTCCATATGCTCTGTGGATAAATATGTGTTGACTTTCACAGCTTCAACAGTAATAAATTGCACAGGAAAACATAAGGAATAACTATATGTAGATTAAATACTAACATTTTCAGAAGGTCACATTACAAGAACATTATTAAGGTTACAAAAAAAAAAAGCATTCAAAAGTTAGGTGAAACCATAACTAAGTCAAGCTCTGACAGCTTGAATCAATGTCCCAACAGTTGCAGCACTGGCTTTAAGCATATGATCACACCTGTTATTTTTATTTTAGCTAAAAGTTTAAGCCCCCAGGGCTGTGAATGAAAGGCAGACTAGGCCTTTTACATATACCATGATAGAGGTTTTGCAGCTCATTTAAACTGACTTTCTCTTCTTCAGAAAAGACAAGATGTCAGAAGTGACACTGAAGAGAGCGACAGGAGTGAAGCAGAGGATCTGGCAAAGAACAAAGAATAACACAGGGCTTGCTGCAAAATATCAGGAGCCAGGCAGACTTTGGAATGTGGGAAGGCTGAACAGGAGCTGGGGGAATGGCCAGACAGGCTCCCAGACACTTCACCAGAATCTGCCTGAGGCAGCATCCAATGTCTAGGTGGAGGTGAATTTCTTCATCACGTTTATAGGTAGTTAAGTCACTTCAGGAGATATTTTCTACAATTCTCCTGTAAGGACCATTCTTTCACTACTACTCTATGATCCTTCATGTTGGAAAAAAATGGGTCTACCAGCCAAAGGAGAAGAGGGATTGAACAAGCTGTTCAAGTTATGACACCTGTCTGTGATTATCTCAAAGTCTCAAAGGCCAGAGCACCCTTGGAGATTGATCCCCCGCTGCTCTAAGTCCATAGTCCTGCCAAGCAACCCCACTTCCTCATACACAGTCTTTAAGTACAGCTACAAGCAGCTCTGTGCTCCTTGCACTCTCATTTCTGTGCTTTCGGGATAGGGACTTTCGTTGTGAGTCTGTGCAGCAATGAATCCGAGGACTAAGCAAACTGAAGCAAGTCTCTTAAGTGCCCCAGCGTACAAATGTTTGTCATCATGTACCTGAAGGCATAAATTCAGAATAGTCTCCTTCCTTCTGTGGTGCTCTCCAGCCTAGAATAAAGGTAATTTTAGCCGTAACTACACAACCTGTGAAACTTGCTTTTTTCAGGCTAAAATGGTACTGATAGTGATTGGGTATGGCTTGACTGCAATGGTTGTTTGGGTGGTTTTTTTGCTCCATCCTACATCACTATGAGCTCATAATCCTGCTGAAGATTCCCTTGACACACATTTGAATTATTATTTAAGTCCTATGACATTTTCTAACACTGATACAGTGGCTTTCCTGTCTCTTTTAGCCATTCAAAGGACAGAGAGCTACAAAGGTTAAAGGTCAGAGCAGCCCTTTATTTAGCAACACCCCTGAGGAGTTTATGTACCATAACAATGCTAATCACTATTTTCAATAATGACTTGCAGCCTTTGTGTAGACACTGGCTGTTTTCACTGGCTTTTGCTTCAAGTTCATTTGTCAGATAGGGAAAAAAAAAAGATAAAGTTACAAAGGAACAGATCTATTTTCAAAATTAAAAAATTTCATAGGCCAAACTTGAAGAAATCTAACTCCCTTCAGCTTTAAAGCACATGACTTTCTGGTTAGGGTGGATCTGGTATCACTCATGCCCAGGTATCGAATCTTCGCACCGAGACACAGCCATGAATAGGAAGGGGGCAAGGGAGTTTGTTATCTATGACCTGGCACACATCAATGTAGGGATCAAAGAGGACTACAGTGGGAAGGGCACTGTTCCCCTTCCTCTGTCCAAGAAGATAAATTTGTCCATTCACAGTGCTGCATCCCATGAAGAACTTCTGGGTCAAGCATTCCTCATTCACCTGGGTCCATTCATCTGTCTCCACATCAAATCGAAAAGCTCCCCCTCCTATGGTGTACAGAGCCCCATTCAGGGACGTGATGCAGAGGTCATATCTGGGAGGGAAGAAACCTTTGATCAGAATCAATAGAAAGATCTGGCCCCTGAAATATTCGGCATGACCTTGGTCTTCAAATCAAGAGTCCCATTTAAACAGAGAATCACAGAAGTGTTGCAGGGACAGGACTTCTGGATTTCTACACTCCAACTACTTCTAGAAGCAGGACCAACACTAGAACCTTTCTTCTTCTTCCAGGTCCCACAATATTATTTCTTACCTTGGAAGCGGGGAGAATGAGATGACATCCCAGCTGTCTGTCTCTGTGTTCAGCCTTTGCACTCCATCATACACATGTCCTTTCTCATCCAGGCCACAGACCACATAGATCCTGGTTCCCACACTGACCGCATCGCCTCTCTCCACAGGCTGAGCCATAGGACTCATGCTTTCCCACTCTGAATCCACCAAAGCCATGCGCTCCACTGCTGGGATTATCCCTTCATCCGTGCTCCCTCCAAGCACATACAAGTAGAGCCCTGCTCCTACTGCACAGTGGCTATTGCGGGACTTCTTCATGGCTGGCCCTTCCAGCCAGCTGTTGTCCAAGCAATTGTAGATAAGCACCCAATCCACACTGTACCACACAAACTCATCCCGGAAACATCCTCCTGTCACAAAAAGGAAGTTCCCTGGAATGACAGCAGAAAAAAATACCAGTCACATTAAAGACAAAAATTGTTCCCAAGGGCTAGAGTTCTCATTTCTTCCTGCACTGTACTGGTGAGGTGCAAGATGAGAAGAGAAAAATCAGTGCTCTGTCAATCAGTTTGCAGTATTTGATTCCTCATCCACACAGATACACTGGGCCTACAGGATGCAGGGAATCCTTCCAAGACCGCTCCCACTCGTGAAGAGAGAATCATGGAAACACTATATGGAAAGAACTTCTAGGGATCTCATTTCCAAACTCCCACCTGAAATGGGACTATCACCAATAAATACTATCAGTAATACAGAAAGCCATGGTATTGAACTGCCTTGAAATTCACCTCCAAGCATAAGGATTTCCAAGCATCCATGGGTACGTTTAACATAATGGCAACTATAAATCAGAAGTCGCCCAACATCTGTCAAAACCACCATGAAAGACAAGGCCAAAAAAATACACTGCTTAAAGCCAAGTCCTTAGACTCACTGAAGATAAAGCCAATGTAAGGAGCTCAACAGGCTCCACAGTTTCTACTATATGAAAAGAGATATTCGGCCTTGTCTAGCAGTCTTCCCAGGACTAAGGAAAACAAAACCATTTTTTGAGCAAATATGAACACCGATATGAATGAGGTTTTAGCAATGCTGAGCACAGCAGTTTTACAGCAGCAGCTGGACTCCCTGCAGTAGGGACTCTCAGTCTCAACTTCTGTTTGCATTTGCTCAATCTCCCTTCTCTGTAAATTACCTACTGCTGCCACTGCATACTGGGTGAGGTTCCTGCGCTGCAGTGGAGAGCAAGCCTGCCAGATCCCTGTTTTAGGTTGAAAGAGAAATAATTCTTGCTGTTCCTTGTCATGCTTTCCTCCCAGGACATATAAGGTATCATAGCTCCGACCAGCATAAGGACACAGTTTTGGATTTTGCCAGCTGGGTGGAGGACAGCTGTCTAACTTCTTTATTAGTCTGGAAAATATATCTGTATCTCCACGGTGCTTGCTGTGTTTCACCAAGATATCGAGGAAGGACAAACTCAGAAAAGTGACCCTGACTTCGCCCACCAAATCCAGAAATTCTTCCTCTCTTGTTGCTGGGTCCTCCATTATCCACCTCATAATACTGTCAAAAACAACATCTTCTCGTGAAACAAAGAGGTCATCGCTTCTTAGGAGCTGCATCAGCATTTCCTTGGATAGTGTCTTAAATTCTTCCTGGCACATCACATCCCCCCAGTGAGTGAGAGCCACATTCATAGCAGACACGTACAGCTCTGTAAAGGCAAATTGCTGTGAGTAGGTCATCAGGCCCAGGCAGTTGGAAACATGCAGCTCTCTCTCCAGAAATTTCTCACACAACAGTTTCACCCTGTCAAACTGAAAAAAATCAGCTGTTTCCAGTAAGCTGGTCACATTTTCTTTACCTATAAGCACTTGGGCTGTGCGAGTGAACTCAAGTAGTGCCTGAAAAGGCACTGCATCGATCCCTTTGATCACTATATGCTGTTCAGAGCTCTCTTTTGCCCCTCCAAAAAACATGGCTTCAAAGTAACGACTGTGTACTGAAAGCACCCTGCGGCTGACCTGAAAGAGTCTCTCTCCAACCTCAAGAACTGTGTCTGTAATCATCTCTGTCTGAGGTCCCAGCTCCGCTGGCTCCTGTGAAGGCTCCATGCTTGTGGACTGCCAGGCAGTTAAAATTAACTCAGCCCTTATGCAGCCCTTACTCATATGAGGTCTCTGGAAACATTATCCCCCTAGTTAGGATAAACATGAGATAAGCCAATCTTGTCCTAAAAATAGAATGTTTTCTACTCTCCTGCTTTGCTCTTCAATCTTTCCTGCTACTTTCAGAACACAAATAGCAGAACAGCCATATAACCAAAAAAACCGCAGTCTTGACTGGCGTCTACCTTCACCAGGTAAGACCACAGCAGGGGGCTGTTAGCCAGGCACAGAGCCTGGAGAAAACAGGAGAAACAACCACAAGCTTCCTAAGCACTAAGTATCAAGAAGTTGTACAGCAACAGTAAACCCATTTGGAAAAAAGCAACCATTACCACACCTTTCATCAGTTCAAATTTAATATAAAATTCTAGAGTGATTGCAGTTTTTACTATGTATCTAACTTTATACTTTAGATCCTCACTCTGAATACACTAAATAAACACAGATGTAGGACAAACAACAGCTCACTGATGCCATAGTGAATTTTGCCGAAGCTAAGTGGAGGGATTTGCATAGTGACCTTGAACTAGAGCCCCTTACCTGAAGAATCCAGATCAGCAAGACTCGGTTCCAGCTCTTGGCAGGGCTCAGCAAGCAGAAGCATATACATTTTAAAAATTCACATACAGAATCATAGAACTTTAGAATGGTATGGATTGTAAGGAACCCTTAAAGGTCATCCAGTTCCTGCCCAAGTGGAGCTTCTGCTCTGGTCCCTCCTGATTCTGCAGTGTTTAGGCACCTCCTGAACAAATTCTGTGTAGATTTATGGCTGGAGAACTGTAACGTCAGCTGTAGTGCACTTTTGCAGATTGAAAAACAGACATTTAGAAAGAGATTCATTTGTATTTATTCACTCAAAACTCCTCAAATCTTGCATTTTCTGCAGTATAAAAGAAATAAAAATGTTTACTTACAAATCAAGTTATAACAAGCAGAACCACAAGTGGATAGCTACAATATAAAAATACGCAGTATTTCCAGCACTGCCTACAACTGAACATCAGGATATTAAATATTCTTCCCCTAATGTTCCAAGTATCAAATAGATACCTCCATAAGGTTCAAATCACTCAACCAAGAATCATCACACAAGTTAGTCCAGCCCTTCTGTAGGAATGCATGAGCCTGCTGACACACAGATCATAGTCCACCAGACCTGGAACAAGTGCCAGAAAAGACCTTCTTGGCTACATCCCCTGTCAAGGTGGTAACACAGTACTAAAGAAGGAAGGTAATTTTCCTGAACAGGAGAGACTGAACTCAACAGCAGGAAGAATACAACACAATGCTTCCCAGCTGAGTACTGATATCTAAGAGGAAGAAAAACACGTTTTAATGTACTTAGCTTTTAGATTAATTTAGAGTAAATACATTTTAATGTATTTAAAAATGTAAAGAATATAACCAATATTCAGGGCATTCTAAACTAATTTTATGGGGTTATGTCAAAACTCACAACATCAAAAGGGTCTCAGCCAATTCATGACAATATGTTCTCTTCTGTCAGCTCTAGACAGTGTAATTATGCACAGAATTTGGGGCTGGGGGGGAAACCAGAACTTACTTCTTGCATGCCCTACTCTCACATCATTTACAGAAACCACAAAAATAAAAGCTGACTGTTTTTTTCACACTAACAAATACACGTTCAAACTCCCTCCCCCAAAACAGGAACCTTCTCACACGCTGATAGTTTTCTCCAATGACTTGCACCCCTGAAGTCTTCAGAGACAATTCAAAGAAAGCATTAACCATCTTGCTGCTGAATGAAAGGGTTTGGAATAGCTTCCATTCCATCCTGTGGACAAATAAGAACCACAGAAGTCCCTCTGCAAACCACAAGTCCCAGCTGACGTGTGTCTTCTGTTAATTTGAATTGATCATCCGGATCTGAAAAGCAGAGATCCAGAGTTACAATATGAAAATTAAGAAACCAAATTCCATCAGCTTCAAAAGGCACAGACACACATGTTTTTTTCCAGGCATCTCTGCATTGCATACATGGGTCATGCAGCAGTAATATCTGATGACTTCAAGACATTACTGATTTACTAGTTTTCTAAATAGCACATGCCACGATGAGCAACAAAGAACTTTGCTTTGCATGCAACAAAAAAGCAGTAAGCATTTAGTAAAGCATTCAAAGGCTTTTTCATTCATCCAAACAATAGCACACATGCAAATGATTAAAAAAAACTCCTGGTCCCATTTCATATATAATTTCAGATAAACATTTGGGGACCAGTGCAAATCAGACCCTGACTTCAGAATGCACTAGGGACAGAGAGCACCAGTCCATTCCCAGACTAGGCCCAACAGGGCTGTGGATCAGCACAGACAAACACACATCTATCACCTGTGAGATGTCACTATAGTCAATAAAAATGCACTACACGATTTTAAAACTTCCTTTTAAGAGCAAATTCAAAGCTTCAGGTGTTTCCTTGCAAGAAAGTAAGAGATTACTCTTCAAAAACACTGTCCTATTAAATCATAAAATTTGTTTCAGAGAGGAGAGACAGACAAACAAACTTCAGAGGACAAGAGCAGCAAATGAGATAACTATACAGGAGCTCAAGCAAGGACTACCAGGGAAGTTCTGCCAGAGGGAATGTGCTTAATCTAACTTCTGCTGTACAATCATAGAACGGTTTACATTCAAAAGGACCTTTAAAGTTCCTCTAGTCGGGCCGCCCTACAATGAACAAGGACACTTTCAACTAGACCAGGTTATTCAGAGTCCCACCCTTGAATTCGTCCAGGGATGGGGCACTTACCACCTCTCTGGGCAACTTGTGCCAGTGTTTTCAAGACTCTCATTGTGGAACAATAAACCCCTTTTCCTTATATCTAAATTGACCCTCCTTCAGTTTAAAACCATTAACACTTGTCCTGTCACAACAGGGTGCGCTAAAGCATTCCTGTAATTTTCCTACAGGTCCCTTTCTAGTACTGAAAGGCCACCATCAGGTCTCTGCGGAGACTTCTCTTTGGTGTGACTATCCAACTAATTCCACATTCACCAAACAGTGCTCCCATCAAATCCATCTCTCTCCAATTTAGAGAGAAGGATGTTGTGGGGGACCGTGTCAAAGGCTTTACAGAAGTCCAGATAAATTACACCAGTAGTCCTCTTGTCCACCGATGGAGTCGCTCCATCACAAAAGGTTACTGGGTTGGTCAGTCAGCACCTGTCCTTGGTGAAGTCATGCTGGATGTCTCAAATCACCTCCCTGTCCTCTACGTGCCTTAGCAGAGCTCTGAGGAGGATCTGGTCCATGATCTTCCCAGGCACAGAGGTGAGGCTGACAGGCCAGTAGTTCCCAGGCTTCTCCTTTCTTTTTGAAAAATGGATGCCATGTTTCCCTCTTTCCCATCACCTGGAACTTCACCTGACTGCCGTGACTTTTCAAATGTCATAGAGTGGCTTGGCAACTGCATCAGCCAATTCCCTCAGGACCATCTCTTCAGGTCCCACACACCTGTCATCTTATCCCTTTCTTTACAAGCCCGAACATGCTGCAGTTTGGGTGATGTCAACTTGCAGTTTCTGCTCATTCACTCAGAGCTGTAAGATTTATGTTAAGAAAACCGTTCAGGGAAGGGAAGCTTGCCACATATTGCACATCACTTACCTCGCATATACTCAATGGTACCATCCAGCACAAGGTTTAGAAGAGGGTCAAATCCTTTCAAGACACCACTTGCTATTGAAGACCACACAGAAAACCATGATTAGAGACCAAAACCAGGTATACAGTAACTCAAGATTGCATGAAAGATACACTCCATTCTCCAGCCCTGTTCCCTCCTTCAGTCAAGGCTACCAAGCAAATGAGACCAGAGATACTAAACAGTGCCCTCTTTAACAACGGCAAGTGCACAGAACCTGGACTGTGTTGTGCCAACTGAAACTTTTCAATCAATTCTTCCAAATGCTCTTCAAGACACTAACATTTTTGCTTTCAGCCAATTTCAGGGGCATTTTAAGAATACTTCTGCATAACAAATCAACACAAGTCACACAAAGGGGAAAAAAGCGACTCCGAAGGAAAGAAATATCCTTGATGAAGGTTTATGGTAAAAAATGAAGAAAGACTGTAATATTTTAAGTGCTTTTCTCAGAAAATCCATCTTCTAGGTGCCCTCCTGGCACATTATCTCTTTAGCATAAGCACTGCCCCACAGGAAGGGGGGAGACAGACTGTCTGCAGACAGACCAGCACTTTGTTCTAAAGCAGATCGTGATTCCACGAGACTGGTTACTAAATAAATCACAAAACTACACAGAATGACCTCCCAGTTTGAAAAACATACTTTTTAGTAAGGAGTCCAAGTAACTTCCAAACCCTCATAAGCATCAAGTCCCACTGGTGTTTTCAAATGCCCCCAGAGTTAACTCAGACAAACAAGCGCCTGCAGGTGCAGGTACCGACAGCTGTTTGGGATGCACTTGCCAGCTGTACAGCAATTGACAGCAGAGATGGGAAGGCACACACACTGAACCATGAACTCTGGGCACGTTTAGCCTGTTAACAGATGAAAGGCAAGACTGAAAGGTGAGACAGTTGTATTGATCGTTATACCCATAAATGTTTCTTTTCTGCTTTAAGTGCACCCTTGCAAGGCAAAAAACCTGACAAAATACGGCAGTTCAAGACAACTAATAATAGAAGAGGTGCACAGATGAGACAAAGATAAAAGTACAGCCAGGAGAATTACGGAAAAGTTGAAGGAGAAAAGCTTCACGGCGGTAACTACAAAGAGCAGTAAACCAAAGGGCAGCGGGCGCTCCCCGGGCTGCGGCGCCGGGCGAGGCAAAGCCGGGCTCACCTTCCCGCCCGCCCTGGAACTTCACCCGGATGGTCTTGTCGATGTACTTGGAGAGGTCCAAGATGCTCTCCTTCTTCTTCTTCTCCTTGTCCTACGGCAGATGAGCACAGGCGCGGTTAAAGCCCTGCCCCGGCGACACACAGCGCCCGAGCCTCCGCTCCCGCGACGNGGCTCCGCCTGTGGCTGTTCCTGCATCTCCTGCCGCAGGTCAGTGGCTGCGCCGGGCTGGGCGCTTCCCGGCCGAGGGCGGCGGCGGCCGGGCAGGGAGCGGCGCCGACACGGCCGGGCCCGGTGGGCCGTGCCCGTGTGTCCGTGCCCGGGGTGTGTGTCCGTGTCCGTGCCCGTGTGTCCGTGCCCATGTGTCCGTGTCCGTGCCCGGGCCGCCCGGAGGTGCCGCAGCCGCCGGGCCGGGCCCGCGGGAGGGCATCGCCTCTCCTCGCCTCGCCCTGCCCGCGCTGCGGGCCCTCCCGCCGCGATTTGGCGGTGTTTATACGTCTGTGTCTTTGGGCTTGCTCGGGACTGTTTTCTTCTTTTCGTAGTTAACAGCGTACTCCTCGTAGTTGTTAAAACGTCGGGTCCTCAAGGACAGGTCTGGGCTCATCTCGACTGACAAACTCACTCTGAGGAAGCACCAGCAGAAAAAAAGGGGGATTTCTGCTGACCCTATAGTCTGTCTTGAGTCTTGCATTCTCATTACTTAAATATTAATTAGTTTTGTGGGATAAATTTTTAAGAGCGTGGCAAACTAGGCATGTAATCCTGATACGGGAGAGAGTGGATTTTTAACTATTGTATTGCATGGTACATAGCTATTGCGTTTTAAATTCTGGTGTTCTGAAAACGTTGAATGTAATTTACCGTGTCATTTAAACTTAACTGTTTATTAGGTAATTTGGAGGGTACTATGTCTTCTTGAGGTTTATCAGTGTAACATCTTAAACATGACAGTCTAATTTTTCCCTCTTCTCTATCTGTCTCCTTACTGATTCTTTACCAGTGATCTTTAGTTACAGAGTGGCCTGGTTACCAGCTAACTTCTTTATTTCTGCATCATTCCCTTTTTTGATTTGTCATTTTTTCTAGTTGTCCCTTCCTTATTCACCTGCGCATTTGTCATTTCCATTGATGCTTCGTGTGGATTAGTAGTGCCAGCCTAGGCCCCACAAATTAACAGGGTGCAAGAATGGGTCAAAGACTGCCATAGAGTCAATTTGATCCATCAGTTTGGAGAAGGTGAGCACATGGCAATGCAGAAGGACAGCAGGTGAGACAGTCCACTAGTGGGTACTTGAAGATCTTGCCCTCAGCTCCGTGTATTGCAGCACATTCCTTTCTGTAAGCATTTGGCATGTTTGTGCAGTGGAAGTGTTAACGTGCTTGAGCAAGTTTGGGCAGACTGGACAGGGTGCTGAAACAGTCCTGGTGCTGCAGTGAAAAATGAGAGTATTGTATGTTGCTAGTATGTTTCTGTTAGCCAAACTAGCCCATTTAAAATTTGTTTGAATACCTTGCATTGTGCAGTACTTCTTGCACTTGTTGGGATGGCTTTGGGTTGTACATCCTCTTCAGCCTGAGTCAGAGAGGAGTGCTCTGCTGCACTCATCCAGCTGTGATACCCCCATGACTGATGGCCGGGGTTGTTCTGGGGGACAGACCTGATAGCTCTCATCATGAGCTGCTGTGTGCATTTGTTGTGTACCAGCTGTACTCATTATCAATGGCTTACTCTTGCCTCAGTGTTGTTGGGCATGTACCTTTGTTTCCCTCCTTGAAACAGGATAATGGAAAATTTTGTTTGTTTTTTTGTTTTTGCATGGGGCAGGAGGAGGTGGTGTCCACATTTACTTCTACACTCTGATTTAGGAAGAAGGAACAGCTTAGCTACTTGAAGCATTGCTCTCTCAAATCTGTGTCCTCATCTGGGAACACCTAAAGAGGAGTGTGATATTATAGATCCAAGTGCAATCTGCACTTAGATCTTGCTTTGGTATTCAAATTCTCACATTTCATTTAACTTTCCATTCCTTCATGGCATTGCTGCCTCTCAGTTGTCCTGTAAAAACAGCACATATACATGAGCTTTTGACTAGTGACAAATATAGTAACATGATCTGCAGCGAGTGTTGGATCTAGCTGGCCTTCACTTCAGCAGAATATTGAATTGTGATGGTTTTGTATATTAGATCAGGGTACTCTGTCATATAGGTCCGAAGAGTCAAAAAGACTGTCTGAAATTCTGGATTAAGGTGGTGGTTGACAATTTAGTCTCCTGCAATTGTTGCATTATGAATATGTAGCTCTTTTCACTGTGCAGTGTTTGTTGAAGGAGTGTTTTATTTGTGTGCAAATTTGCTGTCTGCTATTGCTGGTCTCCAGATGGATTGGTGCAGTTCATGGGAAAGAATGACCCCAGTTCCTGGGAACTGTAAAACTCTGACATGGTACCTACTCTTAGAGTAGGAATAGCTCATTCCTTCCTTCTTCAAGGAACACAGCTCCTAGTATCTGTGAAATCTCTCTGAGATTCAGGTGGCCAGATCAGCTCATAATGCTACTGAAAGTGGAAATGGTGTATGGGGCATCCAGGTGAGTGTGGGGCCAGAGACAGAGAGGGACAGGGAAGACAGAGCCACTTGGTTGGTGGCTCAGTCACTTACATTGCAGTTTCTTGAAATATTGGTAAGCTGAATTCTTCCTACCTACCTTCCTCCATCATATAACTTGCAAGTGCCACTGCTTGTCTCCGAGCTACGTTAATTCACCAACATGACCAAAAAAAACTCACACAGCAAAAAACCTATTTCACTCTTTTATGCATTAAATAAACTGTGGAATGAACTGATGAGGTTCAGAGCCAATGATCATGTCCTTCTAAGGCCACAAACATTAGATTAGCTCGGTGGCCTGTTAAATTTTGCCCTGAGACTTTATGTTTCTGTTGTGTGAAAACCTTTTCTGGTTTCACATCTTTATAGAAAACAGTTTGTTTTGTGTTCATTATGTGCTATTATGTGCTTTCTAAGCCATAGGACCAGTAAGAGGCAAGTGTCATAATATACGTTATTGTCACAGCAGCTGTTGTTTTTCTGTGTTTGAAAAAGGCTGGCCTTGACATCCAAACACTTGGAGAAAAGCCTTTGGGGGTTGTAGGAGCATTGTCATCTGCTGTGCAGATTCTATACATTCTTCTGCTGGGTTAATCTAGGATGTGAAATGATCTCTAGGAATTAAGAATCATCTTAAATATTGCCACAATGCCAGTGCATCAGCAGCATTGGTTTGAACTTTTGTTGTCTGATACCTACTGACATGAATAAAAACAAAACTGGAAGCATCAAAGTGGATAAGAACAAATTTGTAGTGGCTGTTAACAGACTTCAGAACTATGATTCTAAGTGATAAATGCTTTGTAAAAATGTCTGTCAATCTACATTCTCCACAGACTAAATTTTTCACAGCATTTCTAAAACTCTGTGCTCCTTTTAGCCCTGCTCATATTGCCTTTAATTCCTTTCATGCTTGATTTTTTACTTGGCTTTTGGCACACAAACCCACATAGCTTCTAAAATGTTTTGAGTATTTCACATTAGGAATCTTTTACTCCTTTAATATTTCTTTAAAGAACATCCATTAAGTAGCTCAGAAAGCAAAACTGTGTATTGCTGTCTCCAGGGTGCCATTTGGGGATTATTCCTGAGTTCCAGTAGTGACTATCTCCATGGAAATGTAGCGACACACCCTATACTCTCTTGTTTTAAAGGTGTGTAGCTTATATCTTAGAGATGTAAAACTTTTAACTCTATAGGTTTATTGTTTCACAAATGCATAAAACTGTTCAGTTACAGAAGTTAGCTCCTGCAAAACTGCCTGAAGATTTTGGAGAGAGCTGTATGTGTAATATCCAAAACTGTTCTGTATTTTGTTTGCTTATCTAAGCCCAGTCAGACCCTGTATGATAAGCAGGAAACATATTTTTGTTCTGTTTTTTGGTATGTGTCCATACTTGCATCTCTGTGGCTTGTTACTCTTGAAAGTCAAATTCAAGATGATAAGAACAGATTATTTTTCTAAACTACTTCCTTCTGTTGAAAGGGGTTTAGGTGCTATGGTTGGATACTTGAGATATGAGTTAACAAGTCCACCATGGCAAGGAGTTGGAGGGTTTTTTCCTCACTGCATATGCTCCCTTTTCCCACAAATATCTTGGAAACTTGCACTGTGCTCAAGTGACTAATCTGCACTGAGCTGGTCGCTGTGATCTCCTGTGCTTCAGAACAAATGTTATTGGTTCTAGAGCACTTAATGAACATAAGGGGAAAAGTTGCTGCATGAGTTAACAAAGATGAATTATATACAGAAGAGCTAAATATAAAAATCTCTACTCCCTGTATATTTTTACAATGACATTTCTTTACTGATTTGCTGACATCTTGCAGTAGAATGGCATTGCTGCCTCTGTGAGTGTTAAAGAGTTTTGCAATGGGAGTGGTAAAACACTGGCAGAGGTTGCGCAGAGCAGCTATGACACTGGAAGTGTTCAAGGCTGGGTTGGATGGGGCTTGGAGCAACCTGGTCTGTGGAAGGTGTCCCTGACCATAGCAGGGCGTTTGGACCAGGTGACCTTTAAAGGTCCCTGAAAGATTTTAAAAGCTAATTTATAAGGAGACTCAGCACCTTGCCCTAAGAAATATGCTGCTTTAAACTGAGAAAACAGGTTCCCAAAGCTTAACTGACCAAAGGAATGCCTCCCATTGTGTTAAAAGACAGATAACATGGAGAGTGGGCATCCGGAGAGATAGGGTGATAAGGAGTCAGGATGAGTAAGGAGGTTTTCTTTGCAAGCCTGGACATGTAGAGAAAAGGTGAAAAGTTCAACCGAGGAAGAGGAGAGAAAACGACCCCTTTGAGGCCAAAGAAACAG
>VWZF01004964.1:88526-132059 GCA_013396755.1 Sclerurus mexicanus
TACTGCTTAAAGATAAATTTCTGTCTTTGAGCAGTTTTTCCGTGCTATTTTGGCATCATCCCGTACAACCCAAACTATTCTATCATTCTTAAAAGTGTTCCAAAAAGCATCTTTTTACCCTGAATGTCTCTTAGGAGTGCATGGTAACTTCTGTGTAGTGGAATTTGAAGTAAAGAGGGAGAAATAAGAGTGATGGATTCTTCTAATGGATTTTTGAACATGTATGTTAAGACATGACTTTGCTGCTGACTTCAGTCATCTTTAGTATCTTGTTCCTTAGATACTACATGGAGAAACAGATGTGTAAGTTGTAAGAGTGTACTTGCATAATTATCAAATCATTGGTGTGTTTAGCTTTTGAATGTTAAACTAGATGTTGACAACTAAACTAGCTGTCACAACTTTCTAATTAGTAGCAGTGATGCTTAGGGATATTACATTATATTTCTCTCCAGAACAAAGTTTCATCAGTTCTGGTAGGCACAAAGTGGTTTCCTTGGGGAAAGCTGAATCAGAGCAACAGGGCAATTAAACATGTCTTTAGTCAATTACATCAGTTTTGTTTGAGTGCTGGACAGGACGAAGAGGCAAGAAAGAATGAAAAGGGAGGAGTTGGGTGTGTGGGTAGAGGAGAGTAGAACACAAAGGGGGATGGTAGAGAGGTAAGATAGTTCAACAGGGGGTTTTCTGTTGGTTTGTTTTGAGGGTGGTTTGGGGTTTTTTTAGGTTGTTTTTTTTCTTTCCTGAACCCACTGCTAGTATTGAACTGATAGTCTCTGCTCATCCTATGTCCTGGAGTCACTAATGAATGGCAGTGTTTCACCAGAAACTAAATGTTGATTAGTTCAGGTGAACACCAGGTCAATTATTGTACATGTTTCAGGTGTTTTATTTATGAACTTCGAAGTGCTAAGTGGTAGTAAGGATTATTGAGTCTCCTCAATTAAAATGCTGATAAAATGGAGAAACTTTCCTTTACAATAGGAAACAAATGCTCTTGGAACACAGAAATGATAATAGGAAGAATCCAGTTACATTAAACAGTGTTTGGTATTTCTACGCAGTGGATTTCCAAATCACTGGGCTAGAATAGTGTTTTGAGACTGCTGCATTTACTATGTGGTAGTTTTATTCTGGCTGTGTAATAGTTTGTGAGAAACTAAAATACAGATATAATTTGCATTTGCTCTCAGCATTGTCTTTTTATAATCTATTACCAGACAACACTACTTGAACATTGAAGTTGCTCTGTAAGAGCACTGTGGGGCTCTGAAGCAGCAATTGAAGATTAGCAAGACTCTCCTTCAAAAAGAAGCATTGATCTGTATTTGTATGATTGAATTACATTTAAAAAAATAAAAAGCCCTCAACAGTTAGTATTTGTCCTACTTTCTGAGCATTTCTTTTTGTATCTCAATGTCTTTTTGTCTGAAGCATTAAAAGTTTTTTGCAGCAGCTGGTCAGATCTTAAATTGAATTCTTAATATGTTAGTGTTCAAACCTGACCAGATATTCACAGAATGCATGTGAGCAGGTTTGGTATTTTGCATGAAGTAAAGAGTTCTTAACTTACAGTTTTTGAGTGGAGATGGTGTCTGACACTCCTCCCAAGACAGAGCCTGCAATCCAGTCCCAGTGCTGCTGTCCTGAGGAGAACAGAAGTGACCCATAGAACTTCAAGGTGACTTAAAATGACATTCTGAATGCTTTCTTGTTCCAGCCAGGACAAGACCCTCTTGTTAGAGAGAGAAGCATCACAGGGGACCTGTTTATCATTTAAAAGTGGGCAGGAGGATTAGTTTCAGAGTCCTTAGAACAGAAAGAACAGACCTCATGATATACTTTGTGTTTCTTCAACGCCTTCCAAGGGCAGGGAGGATTTACAGTTATTTTGACTCAGTTAATATGAGAATGGAGTCACCACTAATTAAAGTTAAATAAAACCGCCATTAGTGGTAGGGAAGCTGCACATATTCCACTGTCGCTTTGTCTTCCTGATTTCTGGTTGCCTGGTGAACATCTAGTGGGACTTGGTGTACAAACAGACTGCACCAACCCCATAAAAATACTTTATTTTGCAGGTTCTATATATAGTCTTGTACATGATTTTAGTCCAGTTCTTTAGGTGGAAGATGAGAAATATGTTTTTGTTTTGGTGGAGGTTTTGTAAGTATACCCAGTAAGGTTTTATTTGATTTTTTGACTAGTTGCTGTGTAGGAGGTAATCTGCCTACTGTATCTGAAGTCTTTCTTTGAAGTATGATGGAAATAATAATATATTCCACTGTGCTCCTCACACAGATATGGAAACTTTGTAGAATCTTTTGTGTTTCCTTAAAAAATACAAAGTAAGCCAGTCAACAGCAAGTTATGCCCATCACATCTGCTATTTTATGTGACCTAAGATTCTTGTGGTGAAATTTTTGTTTTCAGGTGTACTGCGAGTATGGGATGGTACATGTCCTTTCAGAGAAGGGGACCAGCAAAGGAAAAGACTACTGTATCCTCTTCAACTCTCAGTGGGCCCATTTGCCACATGATCTGGGTAAAGCTGTAAGTACCTAGCTAAGCAATGACAGAAGAATGCATTCAAAAATGCCTCAGTTACAAGGAAATTTATTTCCTACTTGGATTAATAGAATTTGAAACAATGGCTTTGTTTGCTCTACCTAGAAAATATTTTTGTCTGTAAAATTACTTCAGACTGTGTTAAGATAGCAATATGCATTTCCGGGCAGTGTGCAAAGGTAATGACTATTACTGGTTCAAAACAAAAGTCTTTCTTTTCAACAATGTGATCAGTGAAATGAAAATGGCACATAGCTGGGCTTGGAAAGGAGTTTTTGTACATCAGTGTGATACAAGAAGATACCACATGGCTTTGATAATAAAGTGAACTGTGAGTCTTAGTTCTTCCTTAGAGTTTCATAGTTCTGTGAAGTGTGAGATTAAGTAGTCACAAATTGTGTCAAGATTTTGCTGCATTATCCAAATCTGTATGAGCTGACAATTGAGTCAGTTCTTTATTCTGTGAGAAGTTACTGTCGCTGGATGATGAAATGAGCAAATGCACTTTGATGAGCTGCTAATAGAGGAAGATGTAGCTGACTGATACTTGGTTCATTTTGTTCATTGTATTCCTTGATCTACCAACTGAGTGCTCCACAGAATTATTAGTGTTTTTATCAATATACAGTTAGGTTTTAATTACCTGTGATGGGTTTATTGCAACTGCACATTAATCCCTAGATCCATCAGCAGTTGCCTCTGCATTGTGTAGACCCAGCAGATAAACTCTTGCACTTGCCCTGACTGTGTAACACGAATCAGCACATGTATGACAGACTTGTATTTATGAGGGTTGGGGACTATACCATAAACATCTTGTTTCAATCAGTCTCATAAAAATTCACATATTTCAATGAATTTCAATAAAATTTGACATATTTCGGTAGCTCTGCAGGAGGCAGTCTAGTCCAGAATAGCTTGCAGAGACACTTCTGCATATTCTGGGGTTGTGTATGCTGTATCCCTTGCATATATGTATTTCCTTCCTCAGTTCTCTCCTGCTTCTCTCTTTCACAGTTTTCCTCCTTTCATACTCCAGCAGAACAGTTCAGGAACTGAGGCAGTGTGGTGCACCAGCCTGAGCTCACTTTGCTTTTGTGTTCTGCTCTGATAGTGATAAGCTTACCTGAAATTTGGACAACTGGGAAGTGTGTGCAGAGACATTTTACTGTCTCTAAAGTAGCAGTCACGTTGGAGACAGCAGTTCTCTGAATAAGCTGGGGCTACTGACAGCCTGGTGCTTAGCTTCCCCTCCTAAAACAAGAGAGTCTGTTACACAGGTATTGTATCATGTACCTGTGGATTTCTAATACAAAGTGTTCTGTGTGCCAGTTTTTCAGGTTCTCAAACCTAACAGCTCCCCTCCAGTGAGGACTGTGACCTGCTTCTGTTAGCACAGTTCAGTTATTGGTAGATAATTGCCGTTTTCAGATAACTTGCAACTAGAACTGGGCAAAAATGCGGGTGGTTGTTTAGATTTTTGCAAGGAACCATTTGTGCTAGTGTTACTTCTAAAACGTTGAAGTGTCTTTGGGATATTCCTGTTTAAACACACCAGATTAGGTCTTTGGGTCTGAGGAGTGCCAAAACTAAGGAAGTGAGGCAGGCCTGCATTATCTCTGGATCACAAGCAATGAGAGAAGCAGCTAAGAATCCAGTATTCAAGTACTTGGGATACAAAATCTCAGCTCACTGGATATGGTAGGTTTCTGCATGGAAGTTTATTTTTTATTGCCTATGCATTTGTACTTTCCCTCAAAATGTGTTTCAGTTTCTAGCTTTTCCTACTCTTCATCATCCCAGATGGCCACTCTGCCACCCCAAAAATGGTAACACTTTGCTATACTCCTCTCGTATCTTGGTTGCATGTCCCAGAACATCAGCGGTGCTGAAGAAAACAAATACAAGTGCAGATCATAACCCAAATTTTATTACCAGTAGAATTCCGCACAATAAGGTGAAGCAAGGCAGGATCAGACATAGAAAGGGCAGCACTGTTTCAGCTTTCATGTTTCTCTGAGAATACTCTTATCACTCCATTACTTGAAAGTCTTAAGTTACCTTTAGAAACTCTATGGTTCCTGCTCTTGACTACTTTTATGATTTTACGTTATATATATATACATTTAACTTTTTTTTTTCAGTCACTCTTGCAACTGCAGGATCAGACAGCATCTGTTTTGTGTTCTCCTTCTGATGTACCTGATGGGGGATTTAATAATCAAATCCCTATGGTGATGCGAGGAAATTGCACCTTCTATGAGAAAGTGAGGCTTGCTCAGATAAACGGAGCTCGTGGGCTGCTGATTGTTAGTAGAGAGAGACTGGTAAGTCTCTTTTTATCTTCCTATGTTGCTGATACTCCTCTGATGTTAGATACTGTCTTGTCTTTGGTGCACGTTGCTGGTATTTGATGCTTCTCTTTAAAATAAATACTCTGTGTGTGTGTTCTGTCTGTACATATATTGCATAGTTATGTGTGGAAATCATACATCTGAAGGAAGAATGAATGAAATAACAAGAGGCACTCAAGTAGGAAGAGTCTGCACAGAGCTCATGTGACATTCAAGTCAAGAGCTCAGTATTACCCTTATTCCATGTGAAATACTGGAATCAAAGGAGGCTGGTTTCTTGACTCTTATCATACTACCACACTGAATCTAGTGCTGGAGCATCACCAGCATGTACTTTGTAAAATTGGTAGTTTTGAAATTAATATTAGTAGGTTTGAGTCCTGATCAATACTAGAGGCACACATGGGTCATAAACCCATGACTGAGACATGCAAGAGATACTGCTTGAAGTTTGGTGGCTGCATTTTGCTGTTACAGTTTTTAATGACTTCTGGCTTACTGGGAACAGTCATACATTTTGAGTTTTCACTGTCATTATGTTCCCTTCTAGAACATTTTTCAAATTGGCAGAAACAGAACTTGCGATTTTAACCCTTTTCAAGCAGTAGAAGTATTTGCAGAAATAAATGCATTCTTACCTACTCTGAACTGTCTTTCAGGTTCCTCCTGGAGGTAACAGGAGTCAGTATGAAGAGATTGATATTCCTGTGGCTCTGCTCAGCTATACTGACATGTTAGATATTGGCAAGGTAAACTCGATACTGAATGCTCTCATTTATATTATCTCGTGTAAATAAGTCACTGCTCAACAGTACCTGAAGTCTACCTTAAGAGCATTGAATATATAGAGAGCTGTACTCAGGAAGATTGAATTATTAGGTTTTGAAAAATATGCAGATCTCTTGTGAGGTTATTTCTCATTTTTGGACTAAAATTAAAATGGAGCCTGGTGCTGGCAATAAATATCACCAATAATAGAGCTAATAGGTTGCTCTTAAGTTTTTATAATGAAGCCTGAATCTGAGGTTGCTTAGTGAAAATTAAGTAAGTGAACCTTTGCTAAGGTAACTATTTGAATGTCCGTCATAACTCGTATTTACTTCCACAGAGTTTTGGCAACTCAGTGAAAGGGGCGATGTATGCACCAAATGAGCCTGTACTGGACTACAACATGGTGATTATCTTTGTCATGGCTGTAGGGACTGTTGCAATTGGAGGCTACTGGGCAGGAAGCAGAGATGTGAAAAAGTGAGTGACTGGAATTGAGTATGTCAGTTTTCCTGTATTTTTAATAGAAAAAAAATTGATGGTGGTTATGTAAAGATCACCTGGCAGCTCTGCTAGTGAGATTTAAAGACTGTGTACCCAGAACAGGAAAATGCTGATATGATGTTTGAAAGGCCCTGAATCTTCCATTGGCTTGATCATTGTAGAAAATCATTATAGTATAAATTGCATGTAGAGCGTTTTAGTATTTTGCCATGTCAAACGGCCAAATATTTGAAAAGCTCAAAAAGAAAATTATAAAGTAATAGGCTTCCTGTTTGGGCTTTTGGAAAAATTGACCACAAAAATACCTTGTTAAAGAAAAAATAAAATTTGCTTTTACTAGTATAGTGCAAACCAAATTGATTAGATGGCTAACATATGCTATGTTTGTTATGAATCTTTTGATGGAATTTTTCCCAGTAAGTGGGGCTGGGGGAAGGAGGTGATTGTGCCATGCTTATTTCTAACATTGACATAACCTTACTTAAGGATTTTGTCCAAAGTTGGCAGACTATTCTGTGGTAATTTTCAGGATTCAGTTGAGTTCTTAGTGAATGAAAATAGTACTCTAGATAAAGTAATACAGCAATTAACTGGTTTGTGCATTGTGTTGTACCTGATGTTCACACATCCATGGAAAACATGGCATTCCATTGACTTGAGCGGGAATCAAAGCAGGTATTACTGCTGACATGTTTTCCATCACCACATATTTCTCACTGAAGATTCAGCGTCCTTGCATATTTTGTTGCAGAGGGAATGAACTGATTGTACCACATTACTCTTTCAGGAGGTACATGAAGCACAAACGTGATGATGGGGCAGAGAAACATGATGATGAAACGGTGGATGTGACTCCCATAATGATCTGTGTGTTTGTAGTGATGTGCTGCTCAATGCTCGTCCTCCTTTATTTCTTCTATGACCACTTAGGTACTCTTAAGGTTGTATTTGTATCGATACATTTTCAGTATCACAAGGCTGCCATTGTTTAAAGAGCATTATTACTGTGAAAAGAATAATGAAATGTCTGTCTTCTCTCATGTTTCTTCATCTCAATTTGATCAAAAACCCTGTTAGAAAACGCACTGAGTAGATTTATACTTTCAGTTAGGCTGTATTAGGTGATCATAGGCCTTCTTGCAAACATTGAAGCCTACTAAGTAGTTGCAGACTTTGCATCTTCCACCTTTTATTTTTATTTTTGTTAAAGGTGTTCTCAAACCTATTCTTGTCTCTCTGTTATTGTTCAATTTGAAATCAAGGTATGGGATCCAGGATGATTTTTTTTGTCTTTATAAAGATGATAAATTTCTATTGATCATTTATCAAATTGATTGACAAAAAATCATGAGAGCCTAATGCACTGGAACTTCCATCCTCATATTTCTGAGGAAGTGGTGAAACATGCATCCCATCCGTATTAATTAATTTTGCTACTGAGTGATTTTAAGAGTTCCCTTATAATACCCCCATATACTCATAAAGAGAAAATGAACACTTCACCATAGGTTGCCTTTTAGGCTTATGACTTACTTAAAAAATATTTGTACAGAAATTTTGATTTGTTGCAGTAGGTATTACATAAAGTACACCTGAGTAAAAGGAGCTAGAATAAGATACTTAAAGAGTATAAATCTAATCAACAATTTACCTTTCACTGTGGAAATGTAAGCCTTATTTCTCATTTAGGCTTATTGACTGTTCTTTATTCAGCCAGGATATTAAAAAAAGAATCTCTTGCATTATCCAACTTGGACTTAGTATTTTTTTTTCTCAGTCTATGTTATCATAGGAATATTCTGCCTAGCTGCCTCAATTGGTCTCTACAGTTGTCTGTCTCCCTTTGTAAGAAGATTCCCCTTGGGAAAGTGTAGGTATGTGGCAACTTCTAAATTTTTAATAGGTAAACTTAATTCATTATACTGTTGGGTAGATGTGGGGTTTACAAGGTGGCTTCATACTTGAAAATGTTTGTAAAGAAAGAGGGTAACTACACAGACAACTGTAGCTTTGGTGTATTTCATTTTCAGAATCCCAGACAACAACTTGCCTTATTTTCACAAACGTCCCCAGGTCCGGATGTTGCTCTTGGCAGTATTTTGCATCTCTGTCAGCGTAGTTTGGGGCATCTTCAGAAATGAAGATCAGTAAGTGTATATTTTCTGTGCTAAAAATTTTAATATGCTTTATAGCATAAATAACTGACATCTATAGAAGCCTAAATGTATCCAGAATTTAGGAGTGACAGAAAAGAAACTAGAAATTCTTAGTTGTTCCTTATGAACTTCATCTTTTTCATGTTAGTTTAAGTTACAGGAAACTGTCTCTTGTTAAGCTTGAATTTCTCCGAGTCCCAGTCAGTATTCTGAGGTCTTCGACTTTAGACAGCCACTCAGAAGTGGAATAGAAGGTTGGACATGAGTTGTCTAACTTATTTCTTCATGAGAATAAGAACTGAGAAGATTGTTAGATCTTTAGTTTCTTTCAACTGTCTGGTATTAGTCAATAATTCTCTACATCCAGTATTGTGCTTACCACTTTTGTTAGAGGTGGATATTTTATAATGTGTTTTGGTTTGAGGTGTTTTACCTCTTACCTCACTCCCAGGTGCTCCAGTTTCCCCATATATACAGGATGCGTTCATCTTCTTAGTCCCTCTATCAGGGATTCAGTGTCGGAACTGAAATACTAGCTTGTGTTTCTGCTGGCGATACCAAAGATGTCTGGCTTGTGCCTTGAATGCCAGCTACTGTATTTGTGTGGTCCATGTTCTATGTGGATCATTCAGTGACAGAACTCAAATTTAAGAAGCATCAACTCTGAAACACCTTTTAGAGAATTAAGTGTCAGACTGAGGAGTACAGAAATGCTATAGAGATATTTCAGCCCAGGATATTTAGGACTAGGAAATCCATTTTCTGCCTCAAACCTGGAGTGGACCTGAGTGTCTGCTGCACAAAGCTCCATCAGCAAGTGCACAGATATTGATCACAACAGCATAATCTCTCATCTGCACCTAGACCCTAGCAATTTTAGGGGAAACCTTAGTGTTCTTTATCTCAGATCCTACTTCTCTTTGACCCTGACAATCTAGAGCAAAGCAGAGAGCACTTCTATACTGCAAAATATAATCGAAAAACAGCCCTGACTATAGATTTGGCTCAGCACACAAGAGTGCACACATATACATGGGACAAAGGACCCCAGCACTTCCTGTTTTGGTATCCACTGACCTGATTCAGCCAATTTTCAATTTATTTTACTGCTGATTCAGCTTGTACTTCATCAGTTTCTCTGTGAGGATCTTACGGAAGATTCTCAGTGGAAAGCTTTATTGAAGTCTAGATAGGCGGTATCCCACCCATCTTCCTTCATCTCCCAGGCATTTCTGTGTGGAAGATTATCAGGTTGATCAATCACAACTTTCCATTTGCAAATCCATGCTGACAACAATGTTGACTTCAAGCAAGTACTTTGAATATAGTTCTGTTTTGTCCCAAGCAGGTCATTAGTGAGGACAGTGCTTGGTCTGCCTTTCATACTGTTTCCTACAAAAATGTTACTCTTCTCTTTTTAAGGTGGGCCTGGGTTCTGCAAGATGCTTTAGGAATTGCTTTCTGTCTTTACATGTTGAAGACAATTCGCCTGCCTACATTTAAGGTATGAAAGTTAAAGAGAGGATATTTGCATGTATGTAGTTGAACAGAGGAGTCACTTATAATCTAATACATTGGCTTGGAAATGCACTTAACATTCATAAGCAGCTTGGAAAAGAGGGACATAATGAGTATAATGTAGTCCAAAAGTTGGCACGTGATTGTTTTGTAGAATGTTGATTAGGAAGTCACACACCACCCACTCATTTGCATGTTTGATTTTAGTGAGGTTTGTTAGTTTGTTTTGGTTTTATTTGCTTTCAAATTGACACACAATTAATGCATCATTCTGGTATTTTTTTTCAAATCTTTCTGAACTTAGTATCCTAAGACAAAAATCAGTATTAGTTGTTTAGTTGCCCCTTAAGCAGCTCTTCAAACTCTGCTTCATGGTATCTTCATCTATAAATTTGTATAGACTGACAGCATATAGGTGGATAGTGTTTCAAGCTATGCCTGGTGTCCTCCAGTACAGAACTTCGTCATATTTTCTAGCAAACTGAAACAGCACCATTTTCAGATTTTACATTATGAAGAATTTTAGGGACTAAAATGTGATTTCCTGTCTAGGAATTATTTTCTTTTATATGGTGCATGTGAGACCAAATTCCTCCATCTAAAACATTTAGGAATTAAGAAAAATACGTGGGTGACTTGTTTTAGTGTTTGTTAGCTTTTTCCTTGAGTAGTCTGCTAATTATTAATTCTTTACTGTTTACTAGTGCACAGTGTGTAAATACCAAGTATCTTATCTCTTCCTTCAGGGTTGTACCTTGCTCCTCCTGGTTCTTTTTGTGTATGATGTATTCTTTGTATTTATCACACCTTTTTTAACAAAGGTAAGTAAAATTCTTCTCTGTTGCCTGCTGCCCACAGAGCAAGGTGTAATGATTTGTTTCTCTGTGTGTTCCTTAGTGATCCTAGAGGTGCTGAGTGAAGTACTGATTCACAATTTTACCCTTTTTTCTTTAGACTGGGGAGAGTATAATGGTGGAGGTGGCTGCAGGCCCATCTGATTCTGCCACTCATGAAAAGGTACTGTATGTAGTCTGAAAATCTGACACTAGCTTCCAACTATTACACTTTTTACTTTTTAGAAATTCAAAGACCACAAAGCTGAAATGGAGATGCCAGTCTGAAAAGAACTTAATGTGATAAGGAGTGCTCTTGAGCACTTATTCTAGAGGGGCAAAACAGACTTGTAGTGGTTCATCACACCAGTGTTGATTTTCCCTTATCTTTCTTTAAAAGGGTTTCAATATAAGGAAGCTGGTTAGCTCAGCTTCACAAAAACGTGACCATATCTGTAAATATTAGCTGACTGTTAATTAAGCATAAGCATTTTTTCCTCAAGAGATGAAACATATGATCAGTTGTCTCCTCCCCCTTCTCCCCTGTTTGAGAATTGCTTTGTTAAAAGCTGAGGCTATAGGTAAAGGAGAGAAACACAAATTGGAGACTGAAGAAAACAGAAATCAGTGTTCACTGGTTTTGCACCGTTGGATGTCAGCCAGCTGAGCTGCATGAGCACCTGTACAAGAAGATGTGGCTGACTCAGGGAGAAAAGTATGTGAGATGTAGGAGATAGTGAGATACAACGAGCCAAACAAGAAATTAATCTGTAGGAAACCCTGGTTTTGGTAATTGAAGTATGCTGGGTCTCTTTTCAGCAATGAATGTAATGTCACATGGGAAAATAGCAAAGAAAATAGTTGTTTGCAGAATGTGGATCAATCCATACAGTCCATACTAATTTCTTTGACTTCTTCTGTTCTCTCTTTTACACGTTTAGTACCCCTTTAGTTTCAATTTTATGCACAGAATGAATTGTATAAAACAGTAATGAACGTATAAGTAGATAAAATTATTTTGGTACTAATATAAGCTAAAAAAAGAAAATTGTTTGATGTGCTGTAATAAAGAGAACACAGGTTTGTAATGAACGTTGGCATATTGTGCCTCAACAATGCAAATTGTGTAATAAATAGGAACACAGGGAGGTGGGGAAAGTCTTTAAAGTGATTTAAAAAATTTGCTTTTTAAAATTATTCATGCCTTTGCTCTTTTGATACTTTTATTGCAACCAGATGAATGGACTATATAAATGGTTATTTCTTATGCATGTAGCGGCTTACCTGAAGTTTTTACATTCCTGCAGTTTAAACAGAGTTGATACCCTATTGCACGTGAGGACTTAGAAATGAATATAGTGTATTTCATCATGCCTATCCTCAATACGTTTTGTTAGATGTCAGTAATATTGTATGTAATATGACTGTTAAAAAAAAGATACATTTGCTGTATGTGAAGCCTGCAGTTTGAGGACAATAGGAACAAGTTCTGGAAGGTAGTGTCACTAGATGGAGAAAATGGCTTTTCATCAGACACGTGTCTCTCTCATTCCAAGCTCCCAATGGTCCTGAAGGTTCCACGACTGAATTCCTCACCATTGGCTCTGTGTGACAGGCCTTTTTCTCTCCTAGGATTTGGAGACATTTTAGTTCCAGGTATTGTTTCGCATGTTAAGAATTTTACTTGTTACACTGTTGTATCAGTTTATTCCTCTTGTACTTCTGCTTCAAGTTTGATTTGAGGTTTGATTTGACTGTTACAAACCTGACAGATTTGTAAGTATAGCTTCTTTTTTTTCCTGCACTATTCTCCTCAATAAGAAATTGGATGCACATTAATTTTATGGTTCAGTTTCACATGCAGTGATGTCAAGAAATGTAGAGAAATTGCAAGAGTTGATTTAGCAACTGATTTTATACTATAAAACATCTTTAATAGTGTGGTGATAGAGGAAATTATTTGTTCATTTGCACGTGGTTTGTGTACACACATCTGACCACTCAAGCCTTCCTCATTTTGTTAGTGATACTGCATCCAGTGTTTTACCATACCTTCTCTAAAATTTAATTTTAGATAGTACGCAGAAGAACGCGTGACATCACTGCAGGTGAAAACAAGTATGCACCTTCTGGCTTTCAAATTTCTTCTGAGAAATCAATTGTTTATTTTCTTGTATTTTGGGAAATATGTTGAGCTTGTTTTGAACACTGTATTTTTACAACTGTTTAGTAAGGATCGATGATGTTTTGTATCTATGATATATGTATTTGAAGCTGGTAATTTTACTATTGGAGTGCTTTTGTTGTACTGGACATGTGCTATCATATAACTGATTTGGAAGTTGTGCAGTCTCCTGAATGATGCTGCTGTGGTGTTTAAATACAGGGTTCCAAGAAAGCGTTGGGGGAAAAAAATTCTTGAAAGTTCCTAGCTGGTTTGATGGTTTTGTGTATCTTAGTGTGTGACTAGGCTGAAAGCACGTTGTAACTATTTTTTCCTTTCCTAGGCTTACTGGTAGCCTATTGCCATAGATTTGATATTCAAGTGCAGTCGTCCAGGGTCTATTTTGTAGCCTGCACAATAGGTATGTATGACAGTGCCACCTGAATGCAAGACCTACAGGAGTTACTCCCCCTGAAAGCATGTCATCAGTCTCATAGTTTGGGGGTTTTCTCCTTCTCCTCCTTTTATTATTGAACAGAAATATTTTAGCAAAGTGCTTCCAAGGCTAGATTGTCCATCACCAAAGTAGCTGATGTGGCTTTCCTAAGCTATTTTGTCTGCCATATACAAGGGGAATTTCTTGTTACCATCATTGCCAAGGGTCTTGGTAGAACCCTTGCAGGTACACTATCTTCACGTGTGCTCAGCTCTACTTATTCTGGTTTCTTGATTCATGAATCTTTGAGTTTCTTGTGCGTGAGAATTCAGCTTCAGGGATATCATCCTTTGACTTTGTTTTTAATTTCTTGTGTATTCTAAAAATCCATGACCTATAATGCAGGGAGTTGTATTGTGATGACTGTAACGCCTCTACAATAGTTTTCTTCCTTACTTTGTAGGATCCACAGAGTTACATGCCATGAACATAAATAAAACTGATGAGTAGGATCTGACAGGTTCTTCTTGGCTTTCTTACAACATATGTTTGCCAGCAAAGACTTCCCATGCCTACAGTTAATGTAATGAAAAATTTTCATTAACAACTACTTTAGAAATTCTTTTGAAAAAATACCTAGGTTCGTGGAGACTTCTAGCAGCGTTAGAGAGATGCTTTTATTTCAATGTTCCAAGTAATTTCTTCTCATATATACTTAAACAAAACTATTGTCTTACCTGGTATTTTCAAAATGCATTTGCAAAATAGAAAATGTTGAATTGATAGAGTCAGCACTGAAAACTAGCCACACACAGGGCTGAGTTAGCAAGATGGAGTCATCAGTTATGAGAGAAATTATTATTGCTCTCAATTTGTCATTTAAGACTGAGTCCTAACGAGGATCCCTGGTGTCAGATAGACGTTAACATACTGGAGTAAATCCGGTGGAGACCACCAAGATTGCAGAGGGCTGGAGCACATGGTTGTAAATGAAGAGAAGGCACAATAAGAAGAGATTCTGTTGTTGCCCCATAATTGCCTAATGGGAGGCTGCAGAGAGGACACAGAGATTTTTCTTACAGGTTTGCAGATAAGATGTGAGACAATGGACTGAAGTCACAATAAGAAATATTTTAACTAGATATAAGGAACTCCCAATAATAACAGAATGTGCTCTGAGGAAAACCACTTTCAGGAACTAAAGAGATCTTTGAGTATTCTAATCAGAGAATCATTTAGATTGGAAAAGCCCTCTAAGATCATCGAGTCCAGCTGTTAACCCAGCACTGCCAAGGCCACGACTAACAATGTCCCCAGGTGCTTTTAAATCCCTGCAGGGATAGTGACTCCACTATTGCCCTAGGCAGCCTGTACCAGGGTCACATAACCCTTTTGGGGAGGAAATTCTGGCTAACGTCCTACCTAAACCTCCCCTAGCACAGCTTGAGGCCATTTCCCCTCATCCTTTCACTTGATCCCTGGGAGAAGAGCCCAAACCACCCCCTGCACCGCCACCTCCACTGTCCCGTCAGGGAGTTGGAGAGAGGGAGTAGGTCCTCCCTGACCCTCCTTTTCTCCAAGCTGAGCTCCCCCAGCTCCCTCAGCTGCTCCTCACCAGACTTGTGCTCCACACCCTTCCCCAGCTCCATTGTCCTTCTCTGGACACCCTCCAGCCCCTCAATGTCTTTCTTTACCTGTTTTCTGAATGAAAGTCAGTTGAATTAACTTCAGTGTCTTGAAAAAGTAGTAGAAAATAATTACAATATGAGATCCAAGCTGCTTCTCTTCTACTGAATAAATACTTTGCCACATTTATGCAGAAATTAAATAGTAATAAAAAATTATGACATACAGCTTGCTGGCTTTTTTTTTTATTTTAGAGGTGTGGCAGGATAGTAAGAAACAGCCAAAGCCAACCCAAAAAAGCAGCACATTATAATGGTCAAAATATTTGTCTATATCTGCTGAATTCATGAATACAATATGAGGCACAATACTTCATTTGTTTATTTTTGCTTAGGGTAATGATTTAATTGCACAGTATGGACTAGGCCAATCACACTACTCTCACAACATGTTATCAGTAGAAAGACTGTAGTATTCCAGGTTTGCATTCTGTAAATAATACTTCTCTATAGAAGCCTGAAAAAATTCTGGAGGTTTTTGTTTACATATTACTTGAAAAACTGTGAGAATGCTTCTCTAGCTAATTATTTAGTTGTGCTTGAGCAAAGCTATATTTGAATAACTGTTTTTTGCTGGGTTTGTTTTCTTCCAGCATATGGCATAGGCCTTCTTGTGACCTTTGTTGCCTTGGCACTGATGCAGATGGGCCAGCCTGCTCTCCTCTACTTGGTGCCCTGTACTCTTCTCACCAGCTTCACCGTGGCCCTTTGGAGAAGGGAGCTTGCCATGTTCTGGACGGGCAGCGGCTTTGCGGTGAATACCACTTTGATATGAGTGTCTTCAGGAAACACTAATATTATAAAAACCTAACTAGAATTAAAGTTGAGTAATATATTGCAGTATTATCACACATACAAAGATTTTGGTTTTGCTTGATTGTTTGCTTTTTTACATACTTTTTTTTTGCCTCAGCAATGTTTTCTGGTTTTTATGATGTTCATGGCCACTTAAATCTGGCTGGTGAAAAGTAAAGTAGACCTTGTCTATCCTTCTTGGTTCTGCTATAATTTTATGTGTTTGATCTCTGTTGAAAGTATCAGTGGTAGTAATGTTACATAAAATATAATGATTTTAATACTATATAAAACATAACCTTCAAATATTTTCCTCATATTTTTTCATAGCCTACTCTTTATGAAGGTAGAAATGTAGTTCAATATAGTAAATTATCATTTGTTTCACTGTGCTGCAAGTGAAATATTTCACAAAAGAATAATTTCTATCATGATGCATGATTTTAGTTTTTGAATAATTGCTTGAAGGCCAAATCTGTTAAGCTAGAGGTTCCCCCCTGTGAGTTTTACTTTGTTATTTAACTATTTTTGATAACCTTCACAAGTTTCCTCTAGAGAAATGAATTTAATTGTTAGAGAAATATTTGAGATCATCTGAAATGTTACGGCAAAATTGTCAGTTCCTGTACACTGATAGTAAAGGTGGGCAGAACTGGAGTGGCCAAGGACCAAGTGCTGTTTGCCTGCTGCTGCCTAATCAGCAGAACACATCTGAAACTGGTGAGGAAAAATGAGGCATAAAGCATATACTTTTCTGGAAGGAAAAAAACCCTGGTTTCCTGTAAAACACAAAGAAAGGATAACTGTGTGCATGTGTTCACTACTGGAGAATGATAACAGAGGTGATGGACCTTTAGTCTTCATCTTGTATGGCCATCACTTGTGATAACTGGACACAGTAGTTCTTGCTTTCCATCATTCTGACTGTGATCTCCCATTTACAGAAAGACCTACCTCAGCCTCCTGTGGTGATAGCTCCTGTCAACTGCTCTGAGCTTCCCAAAGACAGCAACGTACCAGCCTCTCAGCAAGACACAGAGCAGATGACCAATCCCACCCTGCACATGAAGGAGCTGTGTGGCCCAACGTCGGCTGAAGAGGAGCTGGCTGACACCAGCATAAAGACAGACCAGTCTGAAATCTCTATTGCACAGAGTGAGGAATCAACTGCTAAGAATAAGGACAACCTTGAAAGCAAATGCCTAAATGCAGAGCAAAGCCAGCTGGAATAAGTGATGTGATAAGAACTCCTTACTTTCCCTCAGAAACATATCCATATAAAACCAGTATGTATTTAGGACTGGTTTAGTAAGGTTTGCATTCATTGAGGAACTTTACTAGGAGTCTGTTCATCAAATCCAACAAGGAACATTCTGCCTCCAGCTTCGGTACAGCTACACACTTCAAATATCTTTCTGAAATATGGTGCTCTCCAGGAGTTCTGAGTGTGGGTTGCAATGATCACTTTGTTAGTGAATGCCTTTGACAGTTTGTTCCATTTGCATTGTACTAGGGTAGCATTAAGAATCTATTTACCCAGTACTCTGCTTGTGTGGCTGTTTTGCTGCTTTAGCATGGTGTAGGTTACCATGGAGGAAAAGCATTGAACAAGTCTGCTACAATGCTTAGTTGAGAGAAACATGGGGGGTTTTTTGTGGTGGTTTGTTTTTTTTTTTAGCGCTTTCCCTGTTGACACCTTTTACTTTATTTCTCCTGACTTGTCAAAGCCATTGATATAAGGGAATGCTTCAGAATAAACTGACATTCAGGAAATGCCGAGAATGGTTAAATTACCATTAACTCTGAAAGGTTTTCTACAACCATGGTGCATTAAATGCATCTCTTAACTTTTGTCTTTGTTTTTACTTCTAGGTTCCTGAGTTGGCTACTAGTGTAGTTTAAAAGGCAGGATGAGTGGAGCTCCAGGAAGCTTTCTAGGCATTCCTTATGAACTCTTAAGGGCTGTCTCCGATAATAAACAGGGTTGGTCACAGAATGCTGCCTGAAAGCAAATGCATATTAAGAATGTTTTAGAAATAAAATACAAGCCAAATAAGTAAAAAAATAGGTAGTAGCACCATACTAAGCTTAACAGGCAGTATTTTCATTGGGAAAATGTTAAAGCAGTAAAAGTTTGTGTTTGGGGCTCTGAGCTTCTATTATTCATTCAAGGAATATAATTGTGATTTCTAATTCCGAAGAAAAGAATCTGTTTTTTTCATTCCCAGGGGAGCACATATGGTGCTACAGACAGTTGTGATTTAAACCTACTTCCTGCTCAGTAACTTACCAACTGCCTAAGTCATGTTTTTTCTTTGCCCCAAGAGTAGCCAAAGCATGGCCTGTCAGGTTCTGGAATGAGCCTGGGATCTCGCCTATTATTTTGCCTCTCTTGCTACATGACATTGTAGGACTAAATTTGTGAATTTAAAAATTTTGAGGTGCAGCTGGTCTTACTTTATATTCCTGAAATTGTGTGTTTTCCTGTATGATATGGTTGAGTCTTTTATGCATCAGCTTTTATACATAGAAGGATGATGTGATTTGCATATTGCTTGTTCCATCTATTTGTCTTTATCAGAAGTGTCTGTTCTACACTTAAATTGCAATTTCAGAAAGCCTCAAACACTTCACATGAAAACTGAAATAGAAAATTGAAGTATTGTAGGATCCTTGAATATGATTTCAGATTGCATGGAAGAAATGCTCTTCAGAGTATTTGAGAGCCAAAAAAATGTGATTTACAAAAGTGTTGTCACAGTGCCACAGTCAGAGGCATTGCTGTGAAATTAAGAGTCTCCCATTGGCTTGTTGAGTTGCTGCTGTTCAAGAGCTCTCTTTTCCTGTCTGTTTGTTAAATATCAGCCCTTGGTTTTTTGGCTGTGTCTTCCAAAAGTTTGCCCTGTGCTTTTTGGATGATAACTGCAATGGGCAGTGGTAGTTTTCTTAGATTGTGAGTGGCTTTCTGTAAAACCACACTGTAGCTTCAGAGTTTCATCAGCTCCTGCCTAAAGCCTCGAGCCTTGTCTGATAGGATGATTCACTGAGGTTTTTGGAAGACTTGCCAAGTCCAGTGGCCAGCACTGCATTTAATTTACAAATTGCCCTAATGGAAGATAGAACTAAAGAGATCTGGTTTTCAGTCTCCTCTTTAATGGACTGTTACTTTGGTCAGCAGTAATCTGAACCAATTATTACTAATAAGCAACAGACACATTCTACCGAAAACTTCTGTCAGCTGGATTATGCCTTAACTTAAGCCATTGTGTAAGTATGTATATTAAATTAAGAAAGCAGTCTTGGATTTAAATAATGAACTTGACAAATAGCAAGAAAACAAGCTGGAGACTGACTAAAGTTCTATCATTTCTGGCCTTGATTTTCTCTCAGTCATGTTTGGAGTGGCTTTTCACATACTTAAAAGCCAGTAGCTTTCTGATGATAGAGCATTTTTTTTATCATCTACTTGAAAGTGTGTTTCAGCATTTGTTCTTCTGTGTGATTAGGAAATAGTTTATTTCTCAGATTGTTTATAGCTAAGTTCACACGGAAGAACTGATCATCCAGAACCTGAGGGCATTTCACAGTTGTTTTGTTCCCGTGGGGTTCTGAACAGGTCTGCAGGAGCACCTGCCTCACCTCAGCTTTCAGGGACTTGCCACCTATTTTTAAGTGTGACTTTTTTTCCCCCAAACTTCAAAGAATGGAGAAAAAAACCCCAAATAGCTACGCAGTGCAGTATCTCCAGTGAAAGCATGTGAAGTGGCAACAATTTACACAGTGGATATCCCAGATCACAACTCAGGTGACCCCGGTGCTCCAGTTTGGCAGTGTCTGTTCCTGCCTGATCCTGGGGCAGTTTAATCATTTCCATCAAAAACAAAGCTGTACTTTTTTATTTTTCGAAAACCTCCCTGATCAGCTTAATTTAAAAACTAATGTTGTATAGGAAAATGTGAGTATCAGTTTAATGTGGCTGACTGATCTTATTTGATGATTGCAGATATACATCCCTACCAAAGTAGAGTTTAAATATTTAAAGTAATGAAAGTAATGTTGGTGGGCTTCTTGTTTATGTCTTTCACATACTAAGCCTTTACTTACCTACCTAGAAATTCAGTAAGGATTCTATTTTATGTGTTCAGGGGAAGCATTTCTTTTAGCAAAAAATTCAAATAAATTCCAACAACAACCAACCCCACTAAAAATAAATCCTTTAATAAAAAACCTCAACTCTTTAGATCACAGTAGTGGGGATTAGGTTCCTTCCTCATGTTTGTTTTGGACTGTGCCCTCCTGAAGAGTTGCACAAATGCAGCTGAAGGTAGAATGGAACCTGAAAGATTTTACCAAGGGTGACAAATAAGGGAGAAGTATCCCAAACCCTCTTCGAATTTTACAGATTTTATTTTTTGTTGTCACAAATGAAGACCATTTAAAAATATATAAAAAAAATAGATTAAAAAATATATTCTGTTTTTAGCAGTGGCAGTAAAAAAGGCACATCCACATACATAAGAATTACATTTGTGAAAGTATTTAATGTTTTCTCTAAACTTGAACAGGTGCCCGGCAACAGCAAATCTGCAGCAGAGCCTATTTCCTGAAAGGTTTATTAACATGTTTCATAGAAAATTTTGTTTAGAAAACTGTTGGTTTCCAAATTTCTTGAATGTTTTCCATGATGTCTTGGTCTCAATCAGTCAAGCATTTCTTTCAGAAGATGCTCTTTCCTTACAGGACCCCTCAGTATGGCTTTTGTTAAGAATGTCTTGCAAGTCTTGATGGTATTTTTCAGCCACACACTTTTCTGTGTTTTACCTTCAGTTTTTGCATCCCCCACGTGTTGCTCTGACTGGGATCTGGACCATCATGGTAGTGCCTGGTGACTCCTGAGAATGCTGGAAAGTGGCACTGGCTGCAGAGCCAGACAGAACCCAGCCAGTACCCTGTGCTGAAATAACAGCCTTGTGAACTTGCAGAGTGTGGCTGCAGTTATTAATTAATTCATCTGCTTCTGGGAGATGCTGTGAATTTACTTGCAGCTCTTTAGAAAAACCTGTATTGGGTATTTGGGAACAGTGTTGCCTTGAAGTTAAAGCTCACATGCAGCTGTTTTAATGCAAGATGCTGCAGTTTTGTTCATGTCTTTGTCCTCATGGTTTCTGGTTTCTTGCACTACACAGGCTGCAGGGGATGTAAAGCCCTGTAATATTTTCTTTAATGGCAGCTTCATTGACTGTCAGTGAACAAAACTATTTTGTATATGGTTTCATTGTTTGGCATGTTATTTGTAGTACATTTGGGTGAGTGAGCTGGCTAAGCAGCACTGTGCAACTCCTGTGTATCAATGCTTGGTACAAGTGTGAAATACAGACATACCAGCAGATTGAAATACTCGTCCAAAGCCTGCAGAGATGGTGCCTTTTTCCATGAGAAATACAATCTCTGATGTTTTAAAAGGAAATCTCTGTGAGGGCTGTGTCTTCAGGCAAGTAAGGACAAGAACTATGGTCGGAGGTCCAGAAAACATCAGCAACAAGGAACAATGAATCTTTAGGTATTTTAATTTTGCATGTGGTTTGCCATCTGGAGCAGGATATGAAGAACAGAACTGCACTAACAGCTTTTCAGTTTGGGTTCTGTGCCAGTGGTGCTGGGTAGGGTGGAGAGGGGGAGGATAAGAAGAAATTGAAGGTGGCTCAGAAAGCATGAGGAAACACTGAATGAGAATGGCAGTGGAAGAGTTTACTCTGAAGAGAAGACCCAAGGGCCTGTGTGATAAATATGCAAAAATCTAAAATGCTGCTGCAAATCAGAAAAACAGTTTGTCATTTTCAAGTAGGGATGACATTAGAATTAATAGACTTCAATTACAGTAAGGGGGTTTTGGTGACGGTGATAGAAAAATCTAAGAATGTCTGACAGGTGAAGGACTCGGCAGGGCTGGGCTGTGCCCATTGCATGAGCTGCCCTGGTTCTGGAGCAGAGAACTGAATCACAGCAACAGTCTTGTAATGCCACTGGCCTTTGGGGCCAGCCAACAAGCCCTGGCCACCTGCCCAGGTGCAGTCTGAGGGTCAGGCTTCCTGGGATTTAATGTCTTTATAGCACAAATTTTATCACAGAGTGCTCAGTTTATAGCTCATCAGTGCTTTCAGGGAGTTCTGCAAGCACTGCGACTGACCATTCAGATCTTGTGATACAGACTTGGGGTTTTGCTAATTAAGGTGATACATTTTCTGGGAAAAAAACCACCTCAAGATAGCACGTTAAATAGCTGCAGGGCTCTTCCTGCTCCTTCCTTCATTTCTTCTCTCTTTTTCTTCTCTCTTTTTCTTTTTTTCTTCTCTCTTTTTCTTCTCTCTTTTTCTTCTCTCTTTTTCTTCTCTCTTTTTCTTCTCTCTTTTTCTTCTCTCTTTTTCTTCTCTCTTTTTCTTCTCTCTTTTTCTTCTCTCTTTTTCTTCTCTCTTTTTCTTCTCTCTTTTTCTTCTCTCTTTTTCTTCTCTCTTTTTCTTCTCTCTTTTTCTTCTCTCTTTTTCTTCTCTCTTTTTCTTCTCTCTTTTTCTTCTCTCTTTTTCTTCTCTCTTTTTCTTCTCTCTTTTTCTTCTCTCTTTTTCTTCTCTCTTTTTCTTCTCTCTTTTTCTTCTCTCTTTTTCTTCTCTCTTTTTCTTCTCTCTTTTTCTTCTCTCTTTTTCTTCTCTCTTTTTCTTCTCTCTTTTTCTTCTCTCTTTTTCTTCTCTCTTTTTCTTCTCTCTTTTTCTTCTCTCTTTTTCTTCNTTCTCTCTCTCTCTTGTTGAATTGCTTTTGGCACCATTTCAGAACAAGACAGCTTTGTGTGCTACTAGAAGCTTCCTATGGGCACTGGCCCAAGAGAATTGTTCAAAATTATGTGGAGTAAAGATAACATTTTGCCATATATAAGAAAATTAGTAATAGGTGATAAATAAGGTGTTTAAATTGGATTTTCTTGAATTGGGAGCTAGTATACTGTACACAGTCACTAGGAGAGGACTTAACTTGATGCGATGCAGTGACTTGGTCTTGATTGTTTTCCCAAAAGCTCTTGGTGAGTCCAGCAGCCAGATGGCAAACTTCATCCAGGTGTTTATTTCTGAAAAATGTTGAGATAATCTGCAAGCTAGAATTTTTTGCTTGACAATTACTGATGCATGTGCACTGTGTGTTGTGAACTGACCTTGGGTGTTTAATGTAAATATTGATTAGCTGAAAATACGTAGAGACACGGTCTCAAAGTAAACCAGCTCATCACCAGCTCGTGCCCCATCCCTGGAAGTTCAAGGATGGGGCCCTGAGCAACCTGATCTAGTAAGTGGCATCACTGTCCATGGCAGGAGGTTGATCTTCAAGATCCCTTCCAACCCAAACCATTCTGTGATTCTAAGATTCTATCATATCTCCTGAAAAAAATGGGCTGGTAGGAAGCCTTGCAGTAGCAGACAATCCACACCTCATAGTCAAGTCCTGCTGAAAGATCTCCAACCCTGAGAACATGACACCTTTGCACGAGCAGCAACGCCCTGTTCAGTTGGAGCAGTGAGTCCAGCAGGGCTTCCTGGAGCCCAGACCCTTAGGGTTGGGTTGTACACGAGAGTCCTAGCTGATGTTTCCAATACAATAACCTTTTCCTTAAGCCAGAGGTTTGTAAAGGATAGAAATAGCTCTTTTCATCTGAAATGTGTTTAAATAGCCAGGAAAGTGCCATAAACCTCGCACTTCTCCATTATGGATTCAAGCTTTGAATGCTGGGATGGTGGGAAGCTGGTGATGTTTGGGGAGGAGCACAGTCCTTGACATGCACCTCACAGCAAGAAACCTGGAAAGGACTATTATTGTGCTCTGACTCAAGTTGTTCTAATGCATATTGAACAAAACCTTCAAAACAGTGGTTCAGGTTTAGTTTGAGCAAAAAATGCCACAGTGGTGCAGTTTCAATCTGGTTTGGGTCATAAACTGTTTTTTTTGTAGTTGACAGTGGAGACTTCAAAAAACGTACATCACAGATGTTACAGCAGCCCCTAATTTGGTAGCAAGCCCATGTGGGAGACCGGCTTATTCTCTGATGCCCCTTTAATGGGAATAGTCTGCATGTTCTAGGGTGCACACATTGCCCATTTGTCTTCAACTTATACTTTGCCACTTGTCCTCTCCAGCAACCTTTTGATTCTCAAACTTTCATAGAGCCAGCACAGGCTGTGGGAGAGCAAGAAGAAATCTGTGTCTAATGCCCTCCTGATGCTGTCTGAAAAGCACGCAGCAGGGAATTGGCCCCTGTGCCCAGCATGACACTAAACGTACTAAACCTTTTTTCACCTAGAAGTCGGTGACAGAAAGTATAAGCTCTGGTACTTTCAACCTAGCAACATATGAAAGCAAAACCTAACCGTTAAAAGAAAAATCTGGATTTATAGCTGTGCCCATGGATGCTCTGCTCATTGCTGACTATGTTTCTTCAAGACTGGAGGAACTGGGGTCTGATAACACCTTGGCAACTCACGAGCCCCTTGCGGCCCCTGCTAGTCTTACTTTACTAAACTTGAATCAGGTGCTTTGGGTGTGGATCAAATGGGAGACTGGAGGCAAAAATTTCGAGCTCTGTAAAGGGGATGCGAGAGATGAGAGTAAGACCCATTCACTTAATGATCATTTCTTGGATGCTTGACAGTAGCTCCTTTTAGTGAGGAAGTCGGTTTCTTGGGAGGTAACATTATCAGTAGAACATTCTTAAATGTCTGGTGTCTTTGTGGAAGGACTTTGTAATGGCGTTCAAATAATAGTATGTAGGCTAGTGTTATGAAAGTGCAAACTAAAGGTTGTTAATTTTAGCACTTGCAAATGCATCTGTTTAATTCTGTGTATGTGCATGAAGGATAAACTTTAAGCTCATTTAAGGTGCTGAAGGAAAGATTTTCTTGTGATCCAACCTATGATACAGTTTTTTGGGTTTACTTTTTTTGCTATCTTCTATGCAGTTTGCTCCCTTAGTAACATAAAAACATTTCAAAAAAGGAAGGAAGAAAGAAAAAAAGTACAAAAAAATGCACTAAAACCAACCCCTCACCCAGAAAAAAAAAGAACAGCTAAGAAAGTTGACCAGTGTGGGAAGATTTGTGTGAAAACTTAGTGGGAGTATTCTTCCTGCACAGGGGCTACTATTTCCAAGCAAACAAGCTGTGGAAATGAAGTGCAGATGGGACATAAAGAATGAGGGATTTAGTTATCTGTAAGGATGTTTTCAGGGGTGCAGATAATATCCTTCCCTGATTCCCTAGTTTTTATTTTGTATTTCCTCTCCTGTGTCAGTCAGTCCCACACACTGTGCGGATCAGTCCATAGCAACTCACTGGGTGCTGGGCTGACTCCCATGTGAAGAGGGTCCCTCTCCCCTCCCACAGGCTGGGGAAGGTGTAGCACTTGCTGGGTGATGACTTGCAAAATTGTGCATGATATCTACAAGGATAGATAAATCAGTAATTCTGTGATGTTTTTCTATTATATAAGTATCTTATATCTATGGTACAAGTAAGAAATTTTTTCTGCTGTTATTGCTTGCAAATAATAAAGAACTGACTGTATCACCTTACTGATCCCTTCCTGTGCTGACAGTAGGAGAGAGCCATTGCAAAGACCAAGGGAAAAAGAAAAGTTGTTTCCATGTAGTAAGAGACATTTTTTGTAAACATTTCTGTTTTTCCAAAACTGTAGGTCTCTACCGTAATATGTACATCAGATTTTCATTTCAGTCTGGGTCACTTTTTTCCACCCTGTGTCTGTGTGAATCTTCATGGTTTTGATACCAGCCCTCCTTCTAACTGAATTACAGCCTTGTAACCAATTGCACAGCATATCATAATATATATTTTTATATATGTAAATACATTGTAATACATGGCATTTCCAGTGACCAAATGTAGATTTGCTTTCTCCTTCTGTGATGTGGCATAGGAAAAACCTTATTTCAAAATTAATGGGGGAATGACAGAGTCTTAAAAACAAAAGAGATGAGAAATACCCCAAGAGTTTCTGCTGAGTGAATTTTCCATGGATTAATGAAGCCTGCTTCAGGCATAATATAGGTATGATGAAAGAAAACAAACTTGAAAATGACTGGTCAACTGAAATTGTGGTGGTTTGGGTTTTTTTCTCTGTTTTGCTTTTAAAAAAACACTGGAATTTCCTTTAGTCTGTTCTAGTTTAAAACTGTAAAAATTTTCTAAAACTGTCAAATAAAGATACTTAATTTTTGAATTGTATTTTGCTATTTTGTATCACCTTTACATTTGAAATACTTTTGTTTTCACCAAGACATGATAAAATGTCTTTTGGGATTTAAAGATCGCTGTGCACACTGTGAGCTGGATTCCATGCAAAATTCTTAAAACTTGCCCAATACCAGAAACCATGTTTGACATCCCTACACAAGTAATCTCTTTCCCTGGCTTTTATAACCCTGATGTATCACAAAATCCCTGACTGGTTTGGGTTGGAAGGGACCTTAAAGTCCATCTCATTCCACCCTCTGTAATGGTCAGGGACACCTTCCACTAGACCAGGTTTTCCAAGCCCCGTCCAACCTGGCCGTGGACACTTCCAGGGATGGGGCAGCCACAGCTGCTCTGGGGAACCTCTGCCAGGGCCTCACCAGCCATTTAAAGCCACGTGATCAGTTGTACTGATAAATTGGGTTTGACTACTCTGTTGTGTGTTGTGCTGTTGCTTGGGAAGGGAGGTGATTACTAACAATCCCTCTTTCTAAAAAATACTAAATATGTACTGAATTACAAGGCAAGTCACAGGTGTATCCAGGAATGGTGCAAACTGACAACAGGTACAATTCCACTCTGTTCAGTATGTCCTGCAATTCACTTGTAGATAGGCAATACAGCTGGGAAGACAGAAATTGAGAAATTTCTTGTGTTACCTGGCTCTAAAAAAAAAAAAAAATAAATAAAAGTTGCAGCAAGACAGCCTTTCTGGCTGGGCTATCACTGGGGAACCTGGAGGCAGTTGCTTCCCTTCAGACATGGAGGGTTCACAACCAGAAAGACTGGTTTTGTGTTAAATAAAGGGTAGTAAATATTAAGATACAGTCTGGCCACAAAGCTCATCCTAATGTATTCTAAACCTCAACCTATATTAGTTGAAACAGTGTCTGGCATTCTAGATTTAAACACACCTGTATGCTGGAACAAAATCAGCAAAATTAACAAGTTGTGTGACTTCTTTATATCCCTGTACCTAGTTATTCCTGTATGTGTTCCATAGACAAGGACAGAGCATTTATTTGGGAGAGGGTTGTGGGTTTGAGGTTTTGTTGGGTTTTGGTTTTTTAGGTTTAGTTTTGTCTTTTTTGAGTGTGGGGTTGTGAGGTTTTTCGGTTGCTTTTTTTAAAAAGAAAGAACAGCCCAAATTATAGGTCTTGGCACGGAGTAATGATCTAATGAGGAATGAAGCCATTCAAACAGGAGGAGGTCGACTGAACCACTGGCCTGCTGAAGCTGGAGCTGGCCCATGGTTCTCCCCCCAGTGCCACAGGTGCACCATCCATCACTAGTGAAGATCTTAACAACATTCCTGACATTCCGAGCCCCTCCCACTACCTTGCACATTTGCTAAAGATCTGTCCTATGAGACAAGTACACCTTGCTCAGTTTTGCAGCAGGACTGCCTCAGGCAGATGTGGAAAAAAAGGCTGGATTCTCCACATTCTCCATCCAGGATGATGCCTCAGGGAAGCAAAGGGATTGCTGCCTGAAGGTTGGTTTCAGGGCACACTGAAATTCCCACTTGGAGAACTTCTGTGCCAATTCTTTTAAGGGTTTTTTTTTTTGTGAAGATCTTCAGTCAACTGCCAGAGTTTCAAAGCAGCTCGTTGTTGTCTCCCCTGTGCAGGTGATTCAGTGGGGAGTTCCTGGGCCATGTGGGGACTCTGCTGTGCACATAGGCCCAGACTCAACCCCCAGCCACAACACAGCCGAAAGACATACTCAACTAAAAGACACTTGTTACAAGTTCCAGACCTCCTGCCACATATCCCAAACAATTTTATTAATAATTTTTTTCGATTTTAGAAGGGAATTAATGTTGTATATCATACACAGGAAATAAGAGAGAGCTTCTCACTTAACCATAATGAACCACAGTAGTCCAGACTTCGAGCATTCATAGGCCCCATGCCTATGAAAAAAGTTATTTGAACAGAAAAATAGTGATGATGAGTGAAAATGCAAAGCTCTGAACTTCTTTAGCCTTTGAGCATAACATCAGGCATGAATATGTGGTATTTTTCTTTTTGTGGGAACTTTATTCAGGTAAATACAGTATTTTGAATTTTGATCTCTGCTTTTTCTGTTTAAATATAATTGTCATATTCAGTTTGTCAGTCTCCACATTCGTGCTCTTCACTATCACCTCCGAAATAGATTTGACTCATCTCTGCTTACTGTTCTCAGTTAGAAGAGTTCCTTTGAAATAACATGCAGCTCTGGGAAGAAGTGTGCTATGTGTCTCCAGTAGCTCCTAGGAATCACTCTGCTCTCAGCAGGTGCTCCTGACCAAGTCCAAAACTAGAGCCAATGGCTCTAGCCCAGGAGAATCTTCCATGGTGTTTAAAGGACTACTTTTTTCACTTCTGCCTAAATGGTTAACTGCAGTGGAGCAGAAGCAGGAATCTACTGCCGTATCTTATTTTGGAGTTGATGTCAGCTGTCACTAGTTCTTGCATAAGAGTTTTCCATAAAAAATCTTTAAGAAAGCATCCCAGGTATGCATCAACATATTCTTATGGTGTTTAGCCTCATTATGGTCATGTATGTCTCTGTCCTCTGCTCGTGCCCAGTCCTCTAGCCCAGCCCTTCAACTGCTCTGTGTTTTCCTCGCTGTGGGGAAGGGATAGTCCTCTTTTCCCTGGAGGATACCATCTGAGCAGCGAGGTGTGACCTGGTGCCACTTCCTGGATCTGTTTGCTTCCCAGTGTGGGAATAGGCAGACAATATTAAGGAACTGCATGTACTTTCTGGTGTAGGGTTAATCCATGCCAGGGGAAGAATTTTTCAATCTTGTTGAACTTCAGGTTTCTTTTGCCCTGTCACTTGTGCTCTGCTACCTTGTTGCGATCATGTCAGCCACAACCAGGAGCACTTGAAAGCTGGCAAAAGTATCCACAGCACCTACAGTGGTTAGGGCAATAGTCCTATTCATATAATCCCGTAATGGTTTAGGTTGGAAGAGACCTTAAAGCCCATATTGTTCCAACCCCCTGCCATGGGCAGGGACACCTTCCACCAGCCCAGGTTGCTCCACGCCCTGTTCAACCTGGCCTTGGACACTTCCAGGGATGGGGTATCCACAGCTTCTGTGGGCAACCTGTGCCAGGGCCTGCCCACTCTCACAGGGAAGAATTTCTTCCCAATATCCCATGTAACCCTGCCCTCTGGCAGCAGGAAGCTATTCCCCTCTGTCCTGTCACCGCAAGCCCTTGTCCAAAGTCCCTCTCTCTCAGGATGGGGTTTTGATGATAAAATAACTCTTCATTTCTGATTAGTGTTCATAAACTGGTTTCTGTCCCTAATCCATAGTTGTTGCATTATAGGAAAAGACTTAGGAGACACAACCATTTAACATCACCTTCATTTTTCCCATTCCCTCAGTAAAATTGAACCTGCATGAAGAAATTTAACTAGCCAAGCCTTCATTATTGGTGCTCAGGAGGAAACCTAAAACAGGTTTCAGTGGTTGCTGCTCAGTCTGGAGAGATCCATAGGACAGATGTTAGGAAGGAAAGGATGTGCTCCTATCAAAACCAACTACAGAGAAACCTCTATGATAATTTTATAATTTAAAAATCCTATGTTCTTTCATTGCTTTGTCATTGAACACATGAACTGCTGAAGTTTGCTGTTGATGTTGAAGTTACCTAGGGTCAGACGTGGCAATAGTGTGAGAGCTGACTGTGTCGAGCAGCAAGGAAAAATTCAGATTAAAGCAAAAGAAGTTCTCAATTTTTCATGTATTTTTTATCTTTTCAAGATGGCAGAAGGGTCAATTCTGGGCTTAAACATGAACTTCAGCACAAGGAACCATGTCCAGTTTTGGCCTCTGCAGTGGGAGTGTGTGATGCTGGATAATCCCTGCTCGTCCCTGCTCGGGAGTTAGGCTGTTCTCATCACACAGAGATTGTTATGATGATAAATAGAGTATGAACTGTAAGGGCTATGGATGTCTGACTGAGGAAATCAGTATCTCTTTGTAACAGTGCTCCCTTTGCAGTTTCTGTGTGCATGGGCCAGTGCTGGTTTAACCCCGCTGGCTTTGGGGTGGGGGGCGCTGTCAAGTTCTGTTGAGGGGGGAAAGGGGAATTCAGTACTGCCGGCATTGCATCACCCATCTCAGGCAGCGAATTTCCTTTCTGTCCTGCAGGTGAAAGATGTTGCTGCTGAAGGGGATGAGAGTTGCACAGCGAGCCGCAGGAATGTCCCCTGGCTGGGAAGCGGCAGGAGCCGGGCCATCTCTGCTCCAGTTCCCAGCGCGGGCAGCTGGGGAGCGTGGGGCGGGGGGAAGTGCTTAAGCCCAAAGCTCAGTGAAGCAACAAACCAGCTCTTCAGGGTGAACCGTCCCTGCCTCTCAGCCTGTGCCTTTAAGCCCCGCCGCGAACTCCCCCCGTGCCTCGCACCGCCGCCTCCGGCGCCCCGGCCGGGCGAGCTCGCGGGGAACCTGCTGGGGAAGCACCTGGCGGCAACGAGAAAAGCAGAGCAGGTGAGCCCTTGCCCCTTCTTAGGGGTCCTTTCATTTCCTTCAGGGTGCCGGGCTCTCTTGGCTCGGACGGGAACAGAAAAACCTGCCCCTTCCCGACAGCTGCTCCTCGCCCGCGGTCCCACCTCGCCCACCGCGGTGCCTCCTGTCCGGCGACTGGCGCTCGAACAGCGCTCGTCCTCCTCCTCGCTTCCCCAGCAGGGTTAGGCAGGCTTGCTGCGCGCACCCGCAGATTTCCAGACAAGCGGGAGCTTAAAACTGTTTCCCCTGCTGGATTTCCCCCAATACTTGGGGCAGTCCTTCTTGCTTTGCGGGTTCTGAGGAAACGGCTTGTTTGTGAATTTACTGTCCACAGGGAAAACAGTACAGCTCACCTTTTATTGAAAGCAATAGACAGAAACAACTTATGTGCTTATGGCTAAGTAATTTTTTTATGTGCTGTTGAAGTGCTTTTTAGTGTTTTTCAATTCCATGTAATTCTAACACGATTCAGGGCAGGTTTGGGAGCACTTTGCACAAATGAGTAGGGGGAATTTCTTCTGCTCCTGGGACCAAAGGAACCCACTGGCCACAGAAGTGGGCTCCCCATGGAATGTCTGTGGAACTTGAACCCTTCTGCCGGCCGTGTATTTCTGTAGCACATTTCATCTTTTGTCAGTTAACCAGCATATTCTCAGCCAACACATGTGGAACCTTGGTGTAAAGTGACCTCTAGACCCTCTTCTCTGAAAGTACTGGTTAAGAAGAAACATCTTAGTTTCTTGAACACTTTGGAAACCAAATGCAGAGAATGGTCTATATTATTTAAAAGCTATAACAAATTAGGAAATATTCTAGAAATAGTTCATGGTTGTTCATGGGAAACAAAAAGTGCAGCTTTAGCGATAATGCAGACTCAAAGGCTGAAATAAGCAACATTATCATTGTAGGAAATACACAAATGAAACAGCTGTGGCAGTGAGTGGCTTCGACCTTGGCATGGGACAACTCTTACAGCAACCTCCATGGGCTGGCAACAGCACCATCATTTGAGTTCAAATGAATGTTTGTGCAGCTGGATGGTTGAAGGAAAGGGCTTGAGAGTCACACTGCTTTGCACCCACTTGTCTGCTGCTGTGACGCTGGCCTGCAAAGAGCACCAGCACAGCCCCCTGTATCCTGCTCAAGGGAGGTCCCTCTGGGTGAGGTGCCAAGCAAGGTGACACAGGCCAGTGCAGGACTTGGGACATCCGTGTGTGCCAGCACCCTGCGGCCTCTGCTTGAGGATAGTCTCCTCAGACAGGAAGGGCTGGCCAAAGCTGTACATGATCACACAGCCTCAGTACTGGAGTTTAGCAGGTGAAACTGCCCTGTATTGATACGTGTAGAATTTCATTCTGCAGCCTCTGAAGTTAATGACAAAAATCCCATTGACTCAGATGCTGTGAGTTCACTGCTTGACCTGATATCTTTCATCACTGGCTGGTTTCTTTCTGTGAACTCTCCCTTTGAGGGAACATGCATTGCAGATGACTCGTTTCAGGGTAGCTTGGGGGTTTTGTGCCCATGAAGATTGATGCACACCTGTCAATCTGTAATAACAGCTGAAGCTAGGTAAAAATGTAATTTACACATTGCTTCTAATTTATCTCAGCTGATAAGAAAGAATAAAGCGTGATAATCTGCACAAGGAAGACATCGACTTTAGCCCCTGTTCCTCCAAGAACTTCTGGTCCCAGTATGTCCACTGAGTTCATCAGGACCAAGATTTCTCCCACTGCCTTTGCACTGGGCCAGACACAGTGTCCCAGGGAAGCGAGTGGATGTCACTAAAGGGAATGCCATGATTTAAGCATATCAGTTTTTCCTGGCCATTCATGAACTGAAAGGTATCAAATTATATAGTGCTCTTATTGTGAAAAGTAACTGGACAAACATAGGCTTCCTGGCTCACTGTATACTCTCCATGTGTATTCAGTATTTACTGTCTGTACTGAGTTTTCCACCCAGCACAGTCAGGGGGCAGGAGGGCCGCCTTTATTTTATTGTGTAATCCATGGCTAAAAGTTTAAGAAGCAATTGCAGGTACAAATCTGCCTGGTACTCTGTTACCAAAGGGAGAGCTCAGGGCCGAATGTCTCCAAGGTGGAAGTGATGTTAGAGCCTTTGTTACCAGTGATAATAGGAGCACTGGGGAGCTCAGCCTGTCTGTCATGCCCCAGCTGAGACTGCTGAGCTGGCAGGCAGGGAGAGGATCTTCTTACTTGTAAATTGAGAGACATTTGCAGACCAAGAGGGACAATAAACAAGGCCAGCACAGTGTCTTTGGGCTTCCTGAGAGCAGGACTACAGCTGAACCAGAGGTACCTCCAAGAAGAGTGCAGCTGGTGAGCAGGGACTTTCAGATTTGCTCACTCACAGGCCACACACGATCTAGGGGCTCTTCACTCACCTCAATAACAAGAGATGTCCGCAGTCCAGAGTCTGCAGCCTCTTAGGTGACAGTGTTTCTTTCTGCTTGGAAGTAGACTGTAGCCTTTCAAATGCAGTACAACCTCCTCTAAATGTTAACCTACAGACATGGGGACATGCACAGACATGTCCATTACAGAAGCTGGCGATGGGTTAAAGCAAAAGGATTAAAGACATCCAAGGAACCAGTGTGGTGGTCAGTGATGTTCATGTCACATGAAACAAAAAGGCCATGTTAGCCAAATCTGTGTCTGCTGGTCATAGGCATAGCTTCTCTCTGATGATGATAGCTCTGTCCTGTATCTGTTTGGCGCTTTTTTTCATGGCGTAACATCATCTCATCAGAAGGTTTAAGGGAAGACATATTGGCTCACCAGGAAACAACAGTGTTGGAATAAATTTCAACACTCCCTTCTCTGGACTCCCACTCACAGAGTGGCTCTAGGGTGCCCTCAAGCCATAAGGAGGCTGGCACACAGTTCTTGGCCTCTCCAGACTGACGTGTCCTCGCACTGCACCACCACCCAACAGATACTGCTGGTTATAAATCCAGTGCCCTAGGAAAGTATTCTACCTTCTCTCAGTAGCTGCTGCCACAAGTAAACCCCATTTCTATACAACTAAATTCCCAACTGTAAAGAAAAAAATCACAAGGCTTGACCCCATTTTAACAGAGGTATTTGAGGTTGGCTATTCCCACCACCATGCTCTGCCAGCAGACCTGTTTGCAGACCTACATCTCACCTCCTCTGGTCATTCTTCTGCTTTCACTTAGAGGAAATGACCATCTTCTCTCTCCTTCTTAATCTTGTGGTTTGATGACACAGATGTGGTTTGTTGCTCTGGTGCCTGTGATTTTGAATGGTGAGCCCACCAAGTGAGGCATGCTGCAGTCTACTTACTCATTTTGGGCTACCTTCTTCTGGAGAAATATGCTACTTCTGCTGTATTCCTCCTCTGAACTGCTACAAGTCTTCTCTTGGTGATAAAATCAGTAGTCCTTCACTTGCCTTTGGCCAGAGGCTCATTACTTGCTGAGGCTGCAGGTAGATCTGCTGTTAGGCTCGTGGTCTGCCTCAAGCAAGTCGCATATTTTTCATACCTGTGCCATCATTTTGCAATGGCTCTGAGTGAGGATTTACAGGCATGACCTTAGACCATCAGACAGTTTTACAACCCTTGTGCCTGAAGGCTCAGCAGACACAGTATTGATGTGTTGAGAGCCACACTACTTCCTCATGGGATAAAGCATATGTTTTTATTAACACTTGGTTATTCAAATGGTTGCAGCATATTTGCTGCCCTTTATAATCTCAGTGTGTGAGAGAACCATCCCAGCATGCTGGAATACAGAAATGAAGCACAAAGACCGCAGAGCAGCCCAAATTCGCCATTGGGGGACATCAGGGTTTCCTCACATTTGTTCTAAATGAAGTTGACTTTTGAAGACATGGGGACCACTGTTTCTTTCCTATCTTTCTTTCCTCTGGCCAACAGTTCAAAGAGGTGGCTCAGCTCATGTCCCCACGGTGAAGGGCTGCTGGTAGGAGCTGGCCGACCGGGAATGGGAGAAGCTGGAGAAAAACAGGAGAGAACCTGGAGCAGTGCAGTGCGAGACAGGAGTGTAGGCACTCCTGTTCTGAAGGGAGCGAGACTGAGGGCTGGAAAAGGCTGGGAAGGCAGAAGGAAAGGCCTCAAGAGGTGAAGACATGAAGGGGAAGACACAGTGAGGTGAAGGACAAGAAGTACCAAGTGGTGGAGGAGAAGAGACTGGGGAATATGGAGGTAAATGAAGAAAAACAGCTTCTGCTAGGCAGCCACGAGCGCAGTGCTGGGACATCACTGTTGTGCTTCAGCCTCAGGAGCTGTTGCATTTTGCAGGAAGCCAGTTTCTACCTGAAAACAGGAACCAGCACAAGTTGTGCTGAACAGCTGCATGCTCTGGACCAGTCCTACAGGTGTGCATGGCACGGGGTCACCTGAGTGAAACAGAGACACCTGCCACAGCAAGGCTGGATCTGTGCCCAGGGCATGGGCAGACAACCAGGGTTGCCCTGCCTTGTTGCCTCATTGCTCCTGCACATGATGTACCCTCAACACACTGCCCATGCACGCTCTCAAACACCCATGTGTGCTCACACACACACATGTGCTACTTGTCTTCTTTGGTGGGAAGAGTGGGTGTTAGTGACAGTTTGGCTAATTGGATAAATTAATATTTCTACAATATTACCTTATATTTTGCAATTTACCTATCTGAACCAGCTGAGAAATAAAATATATCTTCCAAGGAAATCCTATGGAATGATTTGAGGCTTCCCTAGAGCAAAATCCAGACTCCTGTGGAGAAAACAAACCCTGGGCTTCCACTTCCAAGCACCGTGACAGATCCTCAGGGACAGCTGGAGATGGTGACGGTCACAGAACAGCTCTTGCAGACTCTCTGCAGTACCTCAGACATGCCTTCTCTGCTAAAATAGGGCAGTGAAAAGACACCTCACTGAGAGTTCTCTCTTAGGTCAGAGTTCCCCACCCCCTGCTGTCAGGGGCATCATATTTTATAAGCACTCACAATTTATAAGCTGATAAAAAATCATAAATGTGCGCTTTCTGCTCAACATTCCTACTGGAAACTCATGCTCCTCTGACTGTTAATACTCTCCTAATTTCTGCCCCACCAAAAAAAATTTACCTTTTGCTCATTTTATGCCACAATGTTTTTCACTATGTATAGCTCCTTGCTACAGATTATGTATTTATAGATTGTCCTTATTATTTTCAGTAAAACAATTACAATTTCTATTTTGCTCCTGCAAAGTGGGCTTTCCATTTATATGTTCTTTTAATTCTTTTTAACTCACACCACTCACACCAAAAGAAAATAAACTTTCCTTATGCTAAAAGGGAGACCAGAGACAAGTTCTGATTGTTTTGGGAAGTAGAAGACTCTCTAAATACTCTATTTTTTCAAGTTAAAATGCCTTTGCAATCACTAATATAAACTTCTTTCTAGGGTTCCATGTACCTTTTATTGTAATATGACTTTTACATGCAGCCAAGATTGTATTGTCATAAAAGCACCCAGCCAGAGCCAATTTTGTCCGTGATGTTATTTTTTTTTCTCAGATGCAGTTGTCCTATCTTTGAGGTCTATTGATGGTCAGACCACTGTTGCACTGCTCAGCATACCTGGACTAGATTTCTGCGTTCCCACATTCGGCACACTGCAAGAGAGACAGTGGCTTCAAAACCTACTGAAAGAGTGGAGGAGGGATCCCTCATCTGTATGTATTCAGGTCACAAGAACCACTAGAAAAAATGTTCCCTACCTGTCTCCTCTTAGCCAGAGCTGAATTGTCAAATGGAGATATTGTTAGCGGAACCCAGGGGCCACTGTGCCTATCTGTGCCAGGCTCAGTGACAGCTGAAAAAGAGTATTTGGAGGTCTGCTAGAAAACAGCTAGAAAAAAAGAGGCATCTTGGACAGACTCTCCCTTCCTCTCCCCTTTGTCTCTGTCTGTTGCCTCACAAAGAAGTGACCTTTTAAAATCTCTTATCTAGAAGCTTCAGTTTAAAGAGCTGCTGACGCCTCTTGGAAAACACTGAAAAAGCTCTTCTGAAATAGGGAGCTGCTTCGCCCTGTGTCCTGGGTCCCTTTCTTCCCTTCTTCCTTTCATTGCTGGATGCATTTACATTAGAAAAGGCTGCTCCTTTTCAGCTTCCCCGAAATCACAGCCTGATTTACAGCAGTAGTGAATTGCTGCTGTGGCAGCCCAACCTCTCACAGCACCTTCTGAGTGGGTAGGAAGTGACTAGGGGAAATGTCCCTTGGCAGGACACACTTTGCAACTGAGGAAGGAAGAGCTAAGTGGGTTTTATGCTCTTGATGCTGTCAATATCAAGGCAGAGTAAGTCTGAGAGATAATTGTGTCTTGCCAAGATTCTTCTGGTGTCACCTGTAAATCTGAAGTTTCCCAGCAGCTAGAGACTGAGTCGTCAAAGAACTCACTCTGAAGCTGAGGAACTCTGGACCTTTGACCAAGAAGATTGGACTTCTGTGGATTTCCACTCCAGCTAAACAAATTGTCTGAGAAAAGAGTTTATGCTGCCAGTCTGAAGGGAAGGGCTTGTGTCTTCTTTCTACTATGAGAGAAAAGTATTAATCCAGTAATTTAATACATTTTAGGACCACTGGAAATCAGTGCCTCTCCTTTTCTCATAAGGTTTGTTGCAAAAACTAACTTGTCTGAATGACTGATGGAATCATAATGGATATCCCAGACTATTTCATTCCTACTGATACCCAGTTGATGATGCGCAAATAAAGGCCAACTGCAGGCTGGCTTGTACTAGCAAGACTGCAGACAAAAAAAAGCAAAATAACTATTGTATTTCCGGCATTTTTGAGATCACATTTGGAGCACCATATCCCTTCTGGGCATCTTCAGTGCATGAAAAGCATTGACATACTGGAAAAAATCTAGCAAAGGCCAAGCTGATCTCAGAAGGCAGGAAAGGTCACGTGAAGGAACTCTGGTGCTTGTGCAGAACCACTCCCTCCTAGGAAGAGAGAGAAGGGGAACCAGGCAAGGAGGCGCCACCACAGTTCATGTGTTCAGGTCTATAGTCTGGATATAAAATCTCCTGAGTGCAACCTCAGGCACATTCAGGAAATGCAGTGTGTATCCATCCTTTCACTTGTAGCGATGCATTGTTTGGAGCTCCTGGGGTAACCACAGCCAGCATGATGCATTTCATCCCAGTCTTATCTTTTTCCTCTTTTTTTTTTAATCACAGAGCCCATCTGTGGAGCTGCTTAAAAAGCATGGACATCATAAAGCCAGGACAGGGCAACCAGAGAAGGAGACTGAGAGCCTGCTGTTGGAAGGTAACTGCTGCTGCTGCCATGGTGGGCAGTGCGACAGCCCTCTGCCTGGGCATCCTGCTGGGTGAGTGTGCAGCTGGGTACATTCCTTCTGTTTTTGAGCTCCAAAAAAGAAGCGTTCTGCACTGCTCATAGCAAAAGTCCTCAAAATCCTCCTGAGGACAAAATGTGGTCAACTTTCTGCATGTACACACACAGACTACACGTGCTGTAGTCAACTCATATTGTCGATATGTGGCTTTGGAGCACTTCATCTTCAGTGTCTCATGACACATATGCTCTATTCCTTTCCTGATTGACCAACCTGATCTCCTATGACAAGGTGACCCACCTAGTAGGTGAGGGAAAGGCTGTGAATCTGGTGTACCTCAACTTCAGTAAAACCTTTGGCACTGTTTCACACCACATTCTCCTGGAGAAACTGGCTGCTCATGGCTTGGTCTGGTGCACTCTTCAATGGATAAAAACTGTCTGGTTGGCCAGGCCCAGAAAGTGGTGGTGAATGGAGTTACATCCAGCTTGGGGCTGGTGACCAGTGGTGTTCCCCAGAGGTCAGTTTTGGAGCCAGTCCCATTTAATATCTTTATCAATGATCTTGATGAGGGGATCAAGGGCAGCCTCAGTCAGTTCACAGATGGCACTGAGGTGGATGGGTGTGTTGTTCTGCTGGAGGGCAGGAAGGGTCCAGGGAGGCAACTGGACAGACTGGATTGATGGACCAAGGGCAATTGTGTGAGGGTCAACAAGGCAAAGTGCCAGGTCCTGCCCTTGGGTCATAAGAACCCCATGGAATGCTCCAGGTCTGGGGCAGAGTGGCTGGAAAGCTGCCCAGTGGAGAAGGGCCTGGGGTTATGTCTTAGTTCAGAGAAGAACTAAGATGTCTATGTTGGCCAAGAGAAAAAGGAAAAGGCCTTCTTCCCCCAAGAAGGCCAGACAAAAAAAATAAAAATAGCCCCACTCTTTTAAATTTAGAACAAAACTTTAATTAGAAAAATATATAGAAAAAGATAACAGTTCTTAACCACAGTATATCTATCTATCATCTATCTATCTAATCACCTATCTATCTATGTCCAGAAAAAGGACCAAACAAACAGCTTGTAATAAACCCTTTGAACGAGAGAAAGTCAGTTTTCTGCTCCCCTACGGGTGCAATTATATTTATGGACAGCAGGTGGCAATGTCGCGCCTCGGCTGGCTGCGGGTCCTCCCTTGGTGTGGCCGGGCAGAGCTCCTGTAGAGCCGATGGATGACACAGCAGTCTCGATTCAGTTCCTGCAGGACTGATGGTCAGGGGGACCATGGGGGTCCCCTCTCCATGGTGCAGAGCAGGNTGGCTGCGGGTCCTCCCTTGGTGTGGCCGGGCAGAGCTCCTGTAGAGCCGATGGATGACACAGCAGTCTCGATTCAGTTCCTGCAGGACTGATGGTCAGGGGGACCATGGGGGTCCCCTCTCCATGGTGCAGAGCAGGCACGTTCCCGTCCTCTGCTCGACAGAAGATGCATTGAGCCAGGCAGGATGGCAGAAACAGCAGCAGCTTCCCTACTAGTGTTGGCACCATCTGGAAGCCAGGGCAGAAGAAAAAAAGGTCCCTCCCCAAATTCCAGGCACTGGAGGGAGGGGAGGTGTGAAGCAGAGCCAAAAAAGAAAAAAAAAACCAAAGAGCTGCTCCCTCAGAGGCTATCCCCCACCCCTTACACGGGAAAAAAGAACAAAAAGGTCTCCACTTGGCCATTAAATTGGAATGCAAATATTCATCATCCCCTTCATAGCTACCAGCAAGACGCTGGGTGTTAGATCCGAGCTCTGGAAGGAATTCCAATGAGATTCTGAAACTATAACAAGGTGCTGGTGAACAGTAGCTGAACATTGAGCCCAGGTGGGCTCAGGTGGCCAAGAAGGCCAATGGCATCTGGCTTGTACCAGCAGGACCAGGGCAGTGACTGCCCCTCTGTGCTGGGCACTGCTGAGGCCACACCTCGAATCCTGGGGTCATTTCTGGGCCTCTCATGAGAAGAAAGACATTGAGGGGCTGGAATGTGTCCAGGAAAGGGCAACAGAGCTAGGGAAGGGTCTGGAGCACAAGTCTGATGAGAAGCAGCCAAGGGAGCGGGGGAGGCTCAGCCTGGAGTAAAGGAGGCTCAGAGGGGACCTTCTCACTCTCTGCAACATCCTGACAGGAGGATGGAGCCAAGTGGGGATCAGGCTCTGCTCCTGGGGAACAAGGGACAGGACCAGAGGAAATGATCTCAAGTTGCACCAGATTGGATACTAGAGGAAATTTCTTCACCGAAAGGGTTATCCAGCCCTGGCACAGGCTGCCCAGGACAGGGGTGGAGTCAACCATCCCTGCAGAGATTTAAAAGATGTGTGGATGTGGCACTTTGGGGACATGGTTTAGTGGTGGACTTGGCAGTGCTGGAGGAACAGTTGGACTTGATGATGTCAGAGGCCTTTTCCAACCCAAATGATTCCATGCTTCAATTATTCTCTCCTCTGATCTCTCTGTGACTCCCAAATTTCCTGTCACTGTACCTCGCTGCCCCTGCCATCTTCTGTCACAACCTCTTACAGCCACTGTCCATTGCCTGATTTACTGTCCCACTCCAGAGTATGACCACCATCTCCTTGCCTCTCCTACCTCCCTTGTGCTGCTTCTGGTGTCCCATGGCCAGAGACCATCTCAGGCCAGCATCCCGGACAGGGCCCTAAGTGTGCCGTGACTGACAGATCCCACATGGACAGTCCCACTTTCTGGGCTGGCTTCAGTACCCAGCAGACCTTTCTTCAGCCTGTTTCTGCAAGGATAGGGCCAGTCTGGGATCGCCAGACTGTACCCATCTGTTCATGAACTTCTGTCTCAGGCTTGACAAAAATCCACCATTTTCAAGTTCAAACTAGTTCAGTGCACAATGTTATTACTGCACATGTGCAGGGCATTCCCATGTGGTCATGGGGCACCCCCAAGGCAGCTGGAGTGGTCAGGGACAGTCAAGTTGCCGAAACAAAGGGGTTTAAAGGACCTGATGAGATCCACGTTGCAAAGCAGTGAGGAAAGCTGCCTCTGACAGACTCTGTCCCTCTCTGGCAGCCTGCCATCCCACGGGAGAGACCAGCTTTGAGCACACGGTGGAACTGCAAGGAATCACATTCAACAGCAGCTTAAAGATGGAGAGCTCAGACTACTACAGGGTGCTGACACCTGCTCTTGAGAGGCTGGTGAGTTGATCTGGGCTTTCCAGGAAAATATTGGGGAAGTACTGTAATGGTTCACCAGGACCCAGCTTGACGGACGATTCATCAGAATCTGGATGCAAGGGCAGGAGGAAAACCAGGACTTCTTAAACATCAGTGGGGCTGAGGTGCACTTCGAAAGGCCTCATCAGGGCCATGAGAGTCATTTGTGGTGTGAGAAATTTGTGCTCAGGCCTGCTCCTTGTGAAAGAGGTAGGAAGGCATAAAAAAGGGATGCACTGCCTCACACCCTCATCCTGAGCCAGGGAAAAGGGTTATACATGAGCTCGACATGGGTGCTTCTGCTGCTTGCAGAAACAAGAGAAGATGCTTCAACAGCTCCAGCTCCCCGCAAAATCCCAGGCATAATCTAGTCCCACTTCCCTCAGGTCTTTTGTCTGGTAAGTGTGTGTGGTGGTTTAGTTTTCTTGGTTTTGGTCTAGGCCTTCCCTGGTAACCGGGTTATAACTAAGGAAGTATTCCACACCATTCCTTCACGTAATCAGCTGTATATAAAGACAGAGGAAGATCCCTCTCTTCCTTTCGTGTGCTTGGAGGACATCAGGTCTCTGTGTCAGCTTAGCTCTTATCTATATGAGCTGAAGCCTATCGGAGAAATTGTTGTCCCAGCTGTGCGGAGGTGAAGGAACTCTTCTCTTGAGGGGAGTTTGGTGAGAATTTTTTGTGTTAGTTACTTCATTGAGCTTTTCCCTGAGTTTATGAGTGTGTGTATCTGTTTTGTTTTGGTTTTACCCATTTTTGTCCTTTTTTTCCCTTTCCCTTTCTCCCCTTTTCCCTTTTGAAGTTGTTTTGGGATTTGTTCTGTGTATTCATAGTGTTTGATTGTATATAATTGAAATATATGTCAATATATATATATATACTTTTACTTTTTTTCTTCTCTCTTGGGAGAGGGGGAGTCTCTGTGGCCAGCAGCTGGGTTTGACAGGGAGCCAACCCAAACCTCCACAGTGTGTGACCATCACTCTCTGCTTTGCAGTTTCTATCCAGTCTCCAGGACTCGCAGCTGGACTGGAGTTGCACTGGTTGCACTATCCTGGGCTATAGGTGAGTGTAGGCAGCTGTCTCTGCAGACTCTGCAGCTCATGTTTTAGGGCATTCTGACAAGCATTACCAAGAAGGTGAGCTCACATCAAAACTAATACAAAGAAAAACTGGGTTTTGATCAAGTCTGGATTTTCTTCTGGGATTGCAGCAATGTTCTGGATTCTTTTACTTGGAAATGCAGTCAGAAAGGCAGAGGAAAATGACTTTGTTCAACCAGAGTGGAAAACAGCTTTGTTCAACCACAGCTTCGGGCCAAAATATAAAAATGCAAATGACCATTTCAACCCAGAGCATATCTCGAGAGAAACCTTAAATTACTAAGAATCACATTATTAAGAGTCAGTTTTGTTTCCCCTGAGTTCCCTGTAGGCAGCTAGTACAGGAGCCTGTATTGATCATGGAGCCATAATAATCTTGAGCCATGATTCTGTCTCCCACCAGGAATGGAAATTCAAGTGTGATCGTCCATTTCCGCCTCTTCTTCACCCCTCAGGATTCCCAGCCCCTGAGCTCTACCTTGGAGGAGGAAGCTCTCAGGCACGGGCTGGCAGCTACCCTGCACAAGCAGGGTCTCTCCCTGGCTGCCTACGGGACCATCTCCTCAGCTTCTCTTACAGGTATGGCTCTCCCACCATTGCCAGGCAGGCAGAGCAGGGTGCCCTGTGCTGAGGCTGCTGCCACCCAAGGTCACACAGCAAAGCCACCATCTGTGTGTCAGAAAGCCAAACTGCTGCAGAGCTTCAGCTCTGGACATCCAATTAAGGCTTCATGCCCAGCAGCAATGCTAGAAATGGGGGTGCTGCCAGGCACTCGGCAAATCAGTGAAATACCCTGCCTGGCTCCCGGCCACTCCCAGCTACACGATACAGCAGAAGAGACCAGTCTAGATCTTGCCTGCTAGTCAACAGAGATTTGTGGGATACCCAAATACCCTTCCAACACTAATGCTGTCCTGCTGCTCTTTCCTGCAAGAGCAGTTTGAGGGGCCCACAGCAACCACAGAGCCTAAAGTATAAATTGCAGCTTCTTTGCCTTTTGTTGTGGTACCTAGAACCAGCCTGAGGGACAGGGACTCAAACTCCAGGAGGTTAGTTGCTGAGTTGTCTGTACCTACAAGTGCACAGCAGTCCTTAGGCAGTCCTCAGAGCTGTAGCAATAATTATGGCTTAGATAGATATTTCTCATATTTGAATTACTCTCTGAAACCACCTGACAAGAAATTCTCCTTTCCTTCAGCCCCTGTGGAGCTGCAGGTGACTGCAGTACTCCAGGTCCATCGGGTTTGAAAAAATATGTGCCTGGGAAACATGAAGGTGTGGGTTCCTCTGCAGCTCCCTCTGC